>JASDQU010754278.1:9973-38006 GCA_032191745.1 Picea mariana | reverse complement strand
ATCGACTTTGAACAGTAAACCAAACGCCTTTTAACTGTAAAATGGACATTGGTGGATTATTGTCATTTTTCTAGGTTTGAAAACTCAAATATTGTAATATTGTATTTAAATTCAAATTTTAATTGCTTAATTATTATATGAGTAGTTAAAATTCAAATTTCAAATACTTGATTATTATATGAGTAGTTAACTTAATTTTTCATTAAAATCTACTTTGAACCGTAAACCAAATGACTTTGAATGGTAAAATAGACATTGATTGACTATTCTCATTTTTTTAGGTTTGAAAACTCAAATATTATAATACTGTATGTAAATTTAAATTTCAAATATTTACTTAATTATTTAATTATTATATGAGTAGTTAACTTAATTGATCATTAAAATCAACTTTGAACAGTAAACCAAAAGACTTTGAATTGTAAATGAACATTGATTGACTATTCTCTTCTAGGTTTGAAAATTCAAATATTGTGATATTGTATGTAAATTTAAATTTCAAATACTTAATTATTATATGAGTAGTTAACTTAATTGATCATTAAAATCGACTTTGAACAGTAAACCAAAAGACTTTGAACTATAAATGAACATTGATTGACTATTCTCATTTTTATAGGTTTGAAAATTCAAATATTGTAATATTGAAGGCAAATTCAAATTTCAAATACTTAATTATTATATGAGTAGTTAACTTAATTGATCATTAAAATGGACTTTTAACAGTAAACCAAAAAACTTTTAACGATAAAATGGACATTGATTAATTATTCTCATTTTTCTGTGTTTCAAAACTTAAATATTGTAATATTGTATGAATTAAAATGGACATTGATTGACTATTCTCATTTTTATACTTTTCAAAACTCAAATATTATAATATTGTATGTAAATTCAAGTTTAAAATCTCTAATTATTATATGAGTAGTTAACTTAAATGATCATTAAAATGTGGTATTCTAAAAGTTAGTTTTTTTTAGTTTTAATTTTTTTTTTACAAAAATTTTGTGATAAATTGTTGGATTTTGAGTTGTTAAGTCTTGAGTTGTTCAATGTGTATAATAGATGTTTCAAAGGTTTTTTAGCTCTCTAATTTATTTATCCATTCATAAATACAATTTAAATAATAGAAAATATAAAAAACAAGGTTGCATGGCAGCAGAGTCCCTGCCAGGTTGGGATGGGAGTAAATGAAACCTAGTACAGACATGTGGCTAGAAAGTTGAAATACATTGAAATAATTTTATACATAGGAAATATGTACTTTTGTAATGGATCACGGGTTGTCGGGCTGGCGATATACAAAAAGCATCGATAGTTCTGTGATACAAAAATTGGGCCTCTAATGTTCTCTGTGATACAGAAATCGAGGAGTGGAGTTGCGGACTATAGAAATTCATCACAAATAAAAAAATTATACATACAAAATATGTACTTGTATAAAGTAGATATTTAGTTTTATACATACAAAATTTCTACTTTTATAAAGTATGGGGAAGANTATTGGGCCTCTAATGTTCTCTGTGATACAGAAATCGAGGAGTGGAGTTGCGGACTATAGAAATTCATCACAAATAAAAAAATTATACATACAAAATATGTACTTGTATAAAGTAGATATTTAGTTTTATACATACAAAATTTCTACTTTTATAAAGTATGGGGAAGAGATTTTATAGAGGATGCAAGGAGCCCTCATTGCATACTTAGTCAGTTTTTTGATCGCGGGTTCTCGGGCTGGCAAGTTCAAAATTGGGCCTCTGATGTTTCGTGGCCTACAAATAACATCGGTAGTTCCATGATATACAAAAAGATAGGCAGAGTTTAGTTTTCTTTAAAACTAAGGCTTCTTCTGGACAAAAGGATATAGCATTGCTGAATCAGTTTTATTTGCACATGTTTTATAGAGCATGCAGGGAGCGGTCATTCCATACTTTGCCAGTTTTTGGATCACAGGTTCTCGGGCTGGTGGTTTCAAAAATGGGTCTCTGTTGTTTCATGCCCTACAAACAACATCGAGAGTTCCACGATATAGAAATTGACAAGCGGCGTTGCGTCTATTACATATCTCTGTAAATTACATTAACATCGTTGAAGACCAAAAAATTAGCATACAATAGGAGATAAGAAATGTAGCATATCCGAATTAGTTTTATTTGGAACAAACAAGAAAGGTTCCTGGAAACCCAAAATTTAGTATACAGTAAGGGCATTTTCGAATCAGTTTTCTTTGTAATTTATCAAAAATTAATAATGTTTGTTATATGTTTCTAGAAATTGGCGGGTTCAAAATCGAATCTCCGATGTTTCGTGGCCTCCAAATAGCATCAGTAGTTCCGCGATATACAAAATGACAGGCGGAGTTGCGGACTATAGAAATTTACAAAAAATTTATGTCTATTATACAATAGAATAATAATAATGTTTTCCCAAATTAGCTTTCTTTAAAACTAAGGCTTTTCTTGGACAAAAAAGATATAGCATTGCCGAATTATTTTTCTTTGTACATGTTTTATAGAGCATGCAAGGAGCGGTCATTCCATACTTCGCCAGTTTTTGAATCGCGGGTTCTCAGGCTGGTGGTTTCAAAAATGGGTCTCTGTTGTTTCGTTCCCTACAAATAGCATCGAGAGTTCCGTAATATACAAATTGAGAAGCGACATTGCTAACTATACAAACTTATTATAAAATAAATAATGTCTTTTATATATCTCTAGAAATTATATCAACATTTAAAACATCAACGTCGTTGAAGACCAAAAAATTAGCATACAATAGGAGACAATAATTGTAGCATATCCGAATTAGTTTTATTCGGAACAAACAAGAAAGGTTCCTGGAAACCCAAAATTTAGTATACAATAAGGACATTGTCGTATTAGTTTTCTTTGGAATTTATCAAAAATTAATAATGTATGTTACATGTTTCTGGAAATTTATATGCATTTGTCATATAGACTAGGATTGGGGCTCTCGCGGACCATAAAAATAAATAAGTACAAGAATTAGGAACATTGAAATAAGTGTGCTACGATAGAGAGGAAGACCTGAAAAGAAGAATTTGGAAGTTAAGAGTGTTTGGTTACAATTTTCTATTGAAAGAAGACATAAGTGCATTGACAAAGAAGAGAAGATGACAGCATAGACTTAAACTAGATTGATAAACAAAACAAGATGGCAGTATAAACTTACTATGAATCTAATGTGTTTTTGTTGTTGTCGTCGATGGGCATTGTAGTCCTGTTGACCGGTTGTTTCCCTTCTTGGACGAGGTCGTCCATTCTCTCTTGGAACCATTCTTCGATGTAGCTTTTCATGGGGGTTGTGTTGGATTCATCCTGAATTTCTATGTCGTAAAGGTTGTTTTCTAATTTCCTTAGATCCATTTAAATACTATGCAGAGTCTATTCAATTTCTTCATTGTGTGAGGCATAATCCAGTACTTATCACTCGTGCTCATCTAGACGATATTCAAGTATGTTGTAAAATGTTTCAAAAGACAACCCCTTTAAAATATCAACTTGTTCCTTGAAGGATTCTTTGGTGACTATCAAGGATTTGAGAATTAAGTTAAGATCTTGAACCTCGTTGGTGGTTTTGGCTAAGTCCAGCTAGAGTAGGCTTGTGAATAAATCTTCATTTTCTGATATGACTTGTTTACATGACTTGACAATGAGCTTCAGGTTGTCAACTTTCTTTTCTCAGCATGCTTTTACTTTTTTGGTGCACTTTGGAAAGGGGAGTTTCTTCTTTCTTCTTTTCAGTTCCGATGTGTTGTCAACATATTTGGCAAAAGGGGCCAGTACCTGATCACAAAAAAGATGTTCATTTTTTAAATTCATGTCCAATTGTTCCAGCAAATCATTGGCCTTCTTTCCAAAGGAAACTAAATTTTGTGATGTTTCCCAGGCTTCAGTAACTAACTGCATTATTTTGTTGATGTTATTCTCTACAAGGGATCTAGAGCATGAAAGGAGGGTAGAGGATACTTTCATCTTCACTGCAGTGGTAGCAGACACGATACTTTCCAAAGGAATAGAAAATTCTGGAGTTGCAAGGAAATCTTGCTCAAATTCGTCGAGGCGGTGTTTCATATTCACATTTTCTATCTCAATTCCTCCAGTGGAATCATGAAGAATGTCACCATTTCCCTGGTGAAATTGACAGATTTGGGACGATGACATTTCGCTAAAGTTAATCTTTGCACAAGATTTTCCTTTCCTGTTTGTTACATCTCTCTTTTCAATGACTATACTTTTAGATTGGCTATAAAAAATAGTGCTCTAGATTACGAAGGATTCATCTATGTCAAAAAAGTCAGTGTTCAATATTTCCACCTTGGATGACCCAAATTTTTGCATGTGCTCAGCTTCAATTTCAGGTTGTAGTTTTCCACTTTCAATTGGGGGTTCCTTTGCCTGCCCTGCATTTTTTTTTCTCTTCTTTGTCAGTTGAATTTTGTGAGAACTATCAATATTTATGCGATGAGGGTTCTTATCTCCTCCTTTGTTCGAAGATTTCTGGGTTTCTTTCTTACTGGGGTGGATTGTCGAAGCAATGCTCTGTGATGTTGTGCCCTTGGGAGTGTTGGCGGGGGACTGGGTACTCTTCTCACCAGATACTTTTCCATGTTGTTTGTACAATTCAGTGGTGCTTTGCAATCTCTCTGTGTCGCAATCGACAGAAGTAGGATTGTTGTCGACATTTTTCCTGTCTTGGGCCAAGTGTGTATGGATAAAAGAGGTGTTAGAGCCTCAGTAAATGTTCTCAAAAAATTCCATTAGGGTCAAGCCCTTTTAACCTTTCAGCATACGTTAGGTTCAATTTATTGAAATGGGTAGAAAACTCGTCAATCTTGTTGATGTTTCTGCACACGAAGTCTCTGACTTTCCAAGGAAGAGGAATGAACCTTTTTTTTTCTTGTCATGGAAAAAATGAAACCAATGGTTGTATTGCCTTGATATTTCTACAACAAACATCTTGTCCATGATGTGGCATGGAAGGAAGGTCAGATTTGCCTTAGAGCCAAAGACCATGAGGACACTATGATTTTCCTCTTTCTCAAGTGTGCCCTTCCTGTTCAAAAACTTGGTTTCCTGGCCAAACATCCGTGGAGCATCCTTGCTCAGTAGTAAATCTTTGAAAACTGAGACAAAGCCATTAAAAACTTCATAAAAACAATGGAATTCCTTGTGTATCCACAGGGCCTCATTCCATAATGTTACTAGGTCGAATCCACAATTTATTATATTGGAAAGAGAAAGTTTTGGAAACGGACAACAATACACAATTTTGAAAATCAAGTAGGATGACATATAAAATTTATTTGTTTCTTTGAATTGTGAAAACTAAGAGCAGAGCTCAATTGAAATTAGCTTCCCCCAATCGAAAATTTATTTTTCCTTGACTGTGAAATACAAAATATAAATAATTATATGGGAAATGCTTGTTGTGGATGCCTATCTTGTTATTCTTGTAACCAACCAAGCAATTTCCCGGAATGGATTTCTAAAGGAACTTACCTGTAGCCTTGTGATATCTTCAGGAATTGTTGTCAGGTATTTGAGGAAGTCCGCTAAGATGTCCAACCCATTATCATGTTTTTCTAGAAACTGTTTGCAGTCTTGTCCTTTGAACGCCAATGTTGGGTTCAACAATTTTAACATCTCGGGAAAGAGCCGAGGCGACAAAGAAACCGAAGAATGGTCACGTAGTGGAATAATTCTTTGGCCTAAAATATATTTTTGGGTGCATCAAGAGACCACCTACTTAGAGTCAAAAACCTCAAGAACGCAGCCTGCATGAGAAATTCCAGAGGTCCAAATCACTTCATTTTGGGCGGAATAGGATGAATAGTAAAAGTATGCCCTCGACCACTGAAAGCTCTGGTCCTCTTGTGTCAACATATATACTGTATCTCCACAAAACTGATGTAAACATCATTCTACAAGTCTACAAGAACGTTTATTTGTTCCAGTCGATGAATGAAATGAAAATTTGGAAGGGATAATATAACCCTGCGCAAAATTTTGGTCAAAAGCGTGTGAATGGGAGATGTCCTCGAGACTTTCATTGATTAATGACAAATTGGATGGTTGTTGCATGATGCATTGTTAACATTAAACAATAATAATTGCATACATAGAAATTCCAACACGCTGGATATTGCAATGAGCGATTAAGCATTGTAGATTTCTTGAGTGGCCCAACACGAGGACCCGTGTTGAAGATGAACAATTGGAAAGGACAAAATAACTCTCCGCACATATTGGTTCAATGCGTAATAATGGGAGATCTCCTCGAGGTTTTCCACCATTAATGACAATGTTGAGGGTTCCTTCATGGTCAATTATTAGCATGAAAGGTTTCTAATTGCATAGTAAGAAAGTACATAGGTTGCGGGAAGGGGAAAAAAGACAGCTACAAAACAAGGTCCCAACATACAAGCGTTGAGGGTGAGGGCGCGAGGGTCAAATTGTATGTCTCGGAACTTTTTGAGTGCAATATGCGTAGCAACGAAGAGGATATGGTAGGACAGCGAGAAGAACAGGAATTTCGTGGGGATGGAAGGTAGCAAGAGATACTTTGAAACATTTGTGAGCAGTGGTAGAGTGATCGCGCTGGAATTGTAGATTTCGTGAACCTGGCAACGGGAGAATCCAAAACAGGTTGAGAAGATATCTACAAAGGAGGTGAGGCCCAGACCTTCTAATTGTATCTCTTCAAACATTTGAATGAATAATCTATAACACAAAAGAGCGGAGGATGTCACAATGCGGTAGTCAATTTGTATATTGCAGAGAGTGCAATCCCAACTGTTTCGTACCTCTGTGTCCAGTTGTCAGTACTAAGAGATAATTTAGTACTCAAAATAATTTTTTAGATACTTTTAGATAGTTCATAGGGACTAACATCTGTAAACAATGGAAATCTCCACCCCACAAGCCCTGCATTCCGTGTGTCAATTTGTATATCGAGGAACTGTGAGCGTTGTTTGGAGGACATGAAACAATGGAAGTGTAATGTTGAGTCAACCACTCCGCAGGTTCGCTTGTCAATTTTTATATCCCAAAACTATGGGTGCCATTTGTAGGCCATGGAATAATGGAGGTCCAAGTTTGAGCATGCCCGTCCGACAACTCGTGATCCAAAATGTTGCTAGATATCAAATGCGTAATTTGTACATGCTCTATAAAATATCATGGGAATTAGTACATGCTCTATAAGATATCATGTGTATACTTTATAGTCCCATAATATGCAGGAAGAAAAAAAAGGGAAAAAGAACAGAGTAGTTAGCAGTGGAATTGTAGATCACCGAAATTTAAAGTGGAATATGTATATAATAGAGAAACATATCGAAAGCATCGAAAGAAACAGTGGTCGGTCAGATTCATTGTCTGATTATATAGATGGAGATAAACATATGTCAACCTGCCAACACTGGAGTTGCATATTTCATGAACCGGGAAACATGAGGATCCAAAACAGGATGAGAAAGTTTCTGCAAAGGAGGTGAGGCCCAGACCTTCTAATTGTATTTCTCCGAACATTGGAATGCATAATCTGTAACATGGAAGAGCAGATGATGTTGGAATCCGGTAGCCAATTTGTTTATTGTGGAGAGTGCAATCCCAACATATTTGTACCTCTGTGTCCAGTTGTCACTACTAAGAGCTATTTTAGTATTGAAAATAATTTTTTAGATATTGTTGTACAAGGAAAAAATAAAAAAATAAAATAATTTTTTAGATAGTGTTAGATACTTCATAGAGATTAGCATCCATAAACAATGGAAATCTCCACCTTGCCAGTCCTACAGTCCATGTGTCAATTTCTATATCGCGGAACCGGGAGAATTGTTTGGAGGACACGGAACAATAAAAGTGTAGTGTTGAGTTAGCCAGTCTGCAAGTGCACTTGTCAATTTGTATATCGCAGAACTCAGGGTGCTATTTGTAGGGAATGGAACATTGGAGGCCCAATTTTGAGCCCACCTGGCCAGCCAAGAACCCGGGATCCAAAATGTCTCTAGGTATGGAATGCATAATTTGTACATGTTCTATAAAAAATCATGTCCATATTTTATAGTCCCATAATATAGAGGAAGAAAATAAGGGAAAAAGGACGGATAAGCTCGCAGTGGAATTCTAGATAATACACTGGAAGAAGAGAAGGGTAAAAGAACTAGGTATCTCACAGAAGAACATCTAGTGTTTTCTTATTAATGAAAATTCTTGCAAATCCCTATTGAGTTCTCACTAGTTAACACATAAAGTGCAGATCATGGAAGTGTATTTCATACCACTGTGTCCACTTGCCACTAGTAAGAGCATTGCTGATGTATATCAGGAAGGGTGTGAAGTTGCTGGGGATGGAAAGAAGCAACAAATAATTTGAAAAAACTTAATGCATACAAGGAACCTGTGGTGGAATTGTAGATCATGGATGTTTTGAGTGCAAGATGTATATAGTGGAACGATAAGAAACTTGTTTCGCAAGCGCCATCCCCGCAGCGGGAGGCATAAAATTGGCTAAGTATGAAAACAAACAACGGTCGGTCGGATCCATCGTGAAAATATATAGATGGAGATGTTAAGGCATGAATTGTAGATCAAGGAAGTATCTTTCGTACCGCTGTGTCCACTTTTCACTAGTAAGACCATTGTTGATGTATGTTAGGAAGGACGCGAAGTTGCTAGGGATGCAAATCAGCACTAGATACTTTGAACGAAGTTAATGTATATTAGGAACCTGCAGTAGAATTGTATATCACAGATGTTTTCAGTGCAAGATGTATATAGCGGAACAATAAGCAGTTGGGCTCGCAAGCGTCGACCCTGCAGTGGCAGGCATAAAATTGGCTAAGTATGGAATAGAACAGCAGTCGGTCGGATCCATCTTGCGAGGATATAGATGGAGTTGAAGACATGTCAGCCCACTTTACATAGAAATATGATTAAGTATAAAACCAGAAAGCCATAATGGATGGGAAAAGCAAAATGGGAAAAGAGATAAGTATCTTAGAGTCAGGAAAACCCTTTTTTTCCGTTTATTAATGGCAATGTTTTCGAACCTCTGGTGGCTTCTCACTAGTAAAAGCATTAAGTGCACATCACTAAAGTTCTTTGCCTACAACATGTATATGATGAAATAGGGGACATAGGTGCTAGATACCGCGAACCCAGGGCCTGGTGTCTAGATAACTGGCAAAGTATTGGCCAAGACAAAGTTTTGATATATATTTCAATAGTATTCATACTAGTATCTATCAATGAAGAAATTTTTCATATTTATATGAATAGTATTAATACTAATATATATTAATGGATTTTTTATGTTTAAAATGCAAATGATCTCCCAATTTGCAAGATGCTCTTCAGCTCACAAATTTTGTTGAAACCAGGAAAATTTTGACTGCAAGATGTACATAGCACAACAAGAAACATGAATTTGCATTGTGTTCTCAACGACATAAATTCCTTATCATATATTCATCTTCTATTCATTGCAATGACATCAGCAAATGGAGGCTCTCCATAAACATCAATATCTAAATTAAATTAAAGGCAATCAAAATTTGTTGTGACTTTAAGTAATTAAAGCATAAATTGCAAACTACGAGAGTTCCTAGGCTACAAGATGTATATGACAGAACAATGGACATATTTGTTTAATACCGCAAACCCAAACATAACAGCCTAAGCTTTTCCGAAGAGGAGGTTTTCTGTATTTTTTCCAATAGTATTGATATTAGTATATATGCATAGATATTATCAAATAGAACAAGCTACAATATATCGAGCATACTTCACAGAAACATTGCATCAACAGTTCAGCTGCCTTGTTGTAACTCATGAATTCATTCTATTTATGGAACCCGAAGAATGGGAGCAGAACGGGTCCTCCAATTTCTTTCTTTAAATACAAAGCCGGTGCCACATAAGTATGGCCTACAAAAAAGTATTTTTAAATGTAAAATGTAAAGAAATAACATACGATGTTTTATTTAGATTGAAGTAGTGAGAAGCATAAACAAAATCGTGTCCTTCATGTTTAACGACACAGGGGAAGAAGGTACAAAATACAATTAAAACAAATACCAGAAATTGGAAAATACTATTAAGAAATAAACTAAAATTATTCTATATTCAAATAAGATGTGTTACAAAATACAACGGAGGCTATTTGCGACAACAATTGTGATTTTTCCTATCATCGACCAATTAAAGATATGTACATTGATGAAGCTTCTTCACACTTTTCTTGATGTTCAAACTCTTTATTCGTAAAAAACATGTTGAATATCAATTTTGGGTTTTGTAGTTAATCGGTGTTGCGAAGTACATCTATTCTAGTTTATTGAATACCTTGTTTCTTCCAGATATGGCCTTCTTGCAATGGCTTCTTATTCAACATTCCATTCTTTGTCAAGTATTAATTTCCTTCTGTCGTCAAAAAGTTGGGGTTTAAGGTGTTTTCTTTGCAATTTTCCTGAGCATTCACATTCGAGACAACCTAGAAATGTGATTCAGGCCGATTTCACAGTGAACGGAGTCGTTTTATGTCACAACAATTAAGGCAAGGGAAAGAAATTCAAGTATATAGTGACTAGTATTCTCCCTGTATTCGATAGTCTGTTTGGTTGAGAAGCCTGCCTGAGGATTTGTATGTGGAACTTCTTTACTTTATTACAATAAATTGGAAGAAATGTCCAACCCAGATGAAAAATGAAAATATGTTGAGGTACATAACTTCTTTAGGTAACTCAGGTGTGGAAAGTGCATCAAATGCTGCAGAATGCACCAGCACAGTTCTGACAAGTGTATCAAATGTTGCAGATGGCATCAAAATATACCTTTCCTCATAGTGGGGGAGCTATGGAAACCCACAGAAAGGTTTGGAATGTTTGGAGGTGATGCCTAATATGTGGACTCTACAACTATATCTAGAGGAAACCGAACAAACTTTGACAAAGAACATGGTTTTCTATCAAGTCGGCTACCAAAGCCACATGCAGGTCATCAAACTATGAAATAGAAAATCTTGTAGTGATAATATGTCGTTTTATCCACCCATACATATTATGTTACCAGCCTCCGAGGAAGACAAATACTTCTGCGATCTCTAGAATTCAATACAGTGGCCAAATCTGTGTTGTTGGAAGAAGATATTGATCTGAATTACTTTCGACATGAAATGAGAGTGGAGATATAATAAAGAAATGCATAGAGATATCATGTATATCTAATAATATAATAGAAATATATCATATATGCAACCATAAACATAGAGATACAGTAATACATTATTTCTATTAATGAAATAAATGTACAGAGACTATAAAAATACAGAGTGAAAGACTCACTAGAATGGTGGCAGCTTATCTCTAAGAAGAGATGTGACGGCTACTCGCACTTGCAAGAAGATGATTAAAATGAGGCTTTGAAGGCCTTTTTACAATACACCAGAATGCCAAAAACCCTCGACATACAAAAACCTAACCCTAGGAGATGAAGCACCAAAAGTCATGTGGGCCCCGTTAGGGTAAGTTGGTGCATCAACTTCCCTGTGTCATAACTTTTACATATGATCTTTGTTTTAGGCGTATGATAGCCTGTTGGAAAGGTATCATCGAGGAGATTCATTTTGGGGCATCAATCATGCATTTTTCTATTTTTGAGTTGGTTCGATCTCGAAAAAACTTCATTTAGGCTCTCAAAATGGCCCCAGAAATTAAAACTTGATAAAAATAGTAAAGTGCCAAAATTGTCAAAAAAATGTTTTGAGCCAGTTGGAAAAGGTGGGTGGCCACCAATATCCACCTATATCAATCCTTCCTCCTTAGGAAGCAATGGTATCCATTGCATTGAGTTACCGGGGGAGAGAGAAAAGTGTTTGTTGAATCTGCATCTTGGTGAGTTGTTTGTCTTGTTGAAGATGTTGTGCTGCTTAGTTTGTGGAAGTCTTTCACGAACTTATTGAGGTCGAGGTTGTTCAACAAGTCGAGATACATGAGATGACGATGTGCAGAAGGAATCTTTGCGTTTTTTTGCATCTTTTTCAACCTTCTTCTGTTGGATAGAAGGTGCTTGGGGCGAGGCTATAGTGGTTGCAGTGTCCTTCTGTTCTCCTTCTGAAAAGATTGTGAAGAAGCAAAATTTTGCAGTATGAAATACTACCTTGCGACACTTTTTAGGTGAAACAGTAGTCGGAACTACCTCTGGTATTCTGTAGAGATGACCCCCTAGAGAAACAATGACACTGTGAGGTCGAGACTCATAAACATCATGGCACTTCCACATATATGGTTGGCCCAAGAGAACATCATAGACATTCAGTGGGTCAACATCACATAATACCTCATCCTTGAAGGGTTGGATGCCATATGACAATCGACACTATTGATTGACACGAAGATCTCATCCTTTGCAAAGCCACCCAATGTTTTATGATTGCGGGCGTGGTGTTGTCAACAATTCTAACTGCTTGGCGACCTCTATTGAGATCAGGTTCTTCTAGCTTCCGCTATCAACAATAAAATGTAGCGGGGTCACTTTCACCCACATTTGTGAATGAAAAATGTGCTCCCCCTCTTCAAAATCTGTTGGTTCTTCTGGTTGAATTGTTGTGGTCGTGACAATAGCAGTGGGGTCTCTATCAATGATCTGTCCTTTACCATTATTTTTAGAATCAGATTCTGAATCAGGGTTCGGCTCCTTGTCTTTGATCTCGTCCACCAATGATTGTTTTGAGAGACATTCATCGGTGTTGTGCCAGGGGATTTTGTGGAAATTGCACCATTTTCTAGTGTCCTTCTTTGTCTTCTCGTGACCCTTCTTTTCCTGTGGCTTGGATAGGTTTCTAGAAGATTGTCTGTTACGGTTGTCTTTATCATACTTTGGTTGTTGCGGATTTATAGACCCAAACTCCCATTTCTTTCGGTGCTTAAATTTTTGCTCGATTTTAACAGCATATCGATAAGCATCACCGAGTGATGAGATATCCAGAAAATCCAATTCAGTTTGGATGCATCTTTGTAGAGCCCCACGGTATTTCAGAACCAAATGTCATTCGGAGTCTTTGATACCCCACTTGGTGCACAAGGTACGGAAGGTATTGGTGAACTCTGGAAATTCTTGGCCCCTCTCTTGCTATTGTGTGTTCCATCTCATGTACTGGTCCTCATAGTTGACAATAGGATAATACTATTCCTTTACCGCATCCACAAAAAAATCTCAAGTGGGCTCGACCCCATATATTCCAGACTCCTCTGTGGAACTTTGCTCCCAGTAAGTTTCCCACCAATGTTTGACATGAGGGATATCTTTAAGGAGTGCGAAGGTGATATTTTCTTTGTTAGAAAAATTGTGAACAGAGAAATAACCTTCTAGCAGAGTTAACCATTTTTCTAGGGCTTCTGCATCTATCTATCCTTCAAAAACAGGAATATCAAAATTAACTTGTACCTTGAAAGATGAGGTGTTTCCAAAGTGGCCGCTTGATTAATATGCATCTGTTGTTATCGACAGATGTAGAAGGATGTGGAAAAAATTCTCCATCATTTTGTCCCTCTGTCACGTGAGAGCTTGCTCAAGCAACAAACTGATAGGATCATCTGCTCCGGTGTTTTTCTTTTCTTCCACCATTGAGGGTTTCTTGGGTGTGCGAGAGTGATTATATTCAAGAGAGACAAGCTCGAGACCCAAATTTCTATACTCGGACCTCGTCGGGGACTTGCACTGAAAAAAATGATCAATAACAACCTGCTCTAATACAAATGATCCGGATTATTTTTGACATGAAATGAGAGCGGAGATATAATAAAGAAATGCACAGAGATATCGTGTATATCCAATAATATAACAAAAATATATCAAAGATGCAACCATAAACATAGAGATACAGTAATACACGATTTCTATTAATGAAATAAATGTATAGAGATTGTAAAAATACAGAGTGAAAGACTCGCTAGAATGGTGGCAGCTTATCTCTGAGAAGAGATGTGAAGGCTAATCGCATTCGCAAGAAGATGATTACAATGAGGCTCTGAAGGCCTTTTTACAATAAACAAGAATTCCAAAAACCCTCGACATCCAAAAACCTAACCCTAGGAGATGAAGCGTCAAAAGTCATGTGGGCCCCGTAAGGGTAAGTTGGTGCATCAACTTCTCGAGGTTGTAACTTTTGCATACAATCTTCGTCTTAGGAATATGATAGCCCTTTGGAAAGGTATCATCGAGGAGATTCATTTTGGGGCCTCAATCATGCATTCGACTATAATTGAGTTGGGTCGATCCTTAAAAACCTTCATTTAGGCCCTCAAAATGGCCCCGGAAGTTAAAACCTGCTAAAAATAGTAAATTGCCAAAATTGTCAGAAAACTATTTTGAGCCATTTGGAAAAGGTGGATAGCCACTGATATCCACCTGGATCAGCTATATACTTAAACAAATAACTATATTTCAGGTGACCTAAAAATCCATTACAATTCCCAGCAATAAAACAAAGAAGTTCAACAAACAAATTTCCAGGCAGCCTTTTCAACCAACCAACGCATCGAACACAGGGAGAGCAACAAACATACTTGTTGTTTTTTTTCATCCTCTTTGAGTTTCTCTTATATAACAGAGGTTTTTTTTTACTCAAATCTCATGTCACATAAGACTAGTCTCTCTTCTTTCATCTTCCCCTCAATCGCATATCTAAGTTGTCTTACATGTCCATGACCAGGAACATTAGAATGAAGGCACCCTAAAGCGCAACTCTTTGATGATAGAGAGAAATGGAAATAAGTATTTAAAAGAAAGGTTGGATGTTCTTCTGTACATTTTGTGTTGATTCGTTTTAATGAGAGATGTTATCGATATTTTCAGTTATTAATGCCAATCTTTTTGAATATGTACGTTGAATAGTGACTAGCACCATGTATTAAAATTCCCATATCCAAGCAGATTCTCAAATCTGACATCTAAGATATGCACCATATTAAAGAGGGACGTGACATGAAGGCCTATGTAGGTCACACGTTAATGAAATATGTTGAAGCTTTTAAGAAAACTAAAATTGCACATGCAAAAAGAATAAAATAAAAAGTATTTTTGCATATTCAAAATGCAGGCAAAAAGAAATTACCAGATCCCATAATATTTGGTTGTCTATTCATTTTAATGGAAGATATCCTCGAGCTTTCCAGTTATTAAATCTCATCATTTTTAAATGCACAATATTAAAGAGGGACATGATGTGAAGGCTTCTGTGGGTGACACGTTCGTGAACTATGTTGAATCTTTTAAGAAAACTAAAACTGCAGAAACAAAAAAAAAAACACACTATTTTCGCAAATTCAAAATGCAGGCAAAAAGAAATTACCAGATCCCATAATATTCTCTTGTCTATTCATTTTAATGGGAAATGTGCTCGAGCTTTTCAATTATTAAATCCCATCATTTTGAAATGCACAATATTAAAGAGGGACATGATGTCAAGCCCTTTGTGGGCGACACGTTCGTGAACTATGCTGAAGCTTTTAAGAAAACTAAAACTGTAGAAGAAATAAAATAAAATAAAATAAAATAATTTGAAAATTCAAAATGCAGGAAAAAAGGCACTTTCATAGGTAAGGTACTTTAGTACTCAATGTTCTTCAAATTCAATGACATTTTTATTATTTGAATAAAGGGGAAAAACATCTGACAACCTAGAAGGAAGGTCATATATGATGGACAACTCATTGGCAGAAGCCATAGCAAGAATGAGAATTGGGTATCTAATAACTGCGGAAGTATTTTGCATTTGAGTCTTCAGCTTTTCCTGCCTGTTCATAATCAAAAACAAGGAAGGGTTGAATATTAGCCTGTCTAATTATTTTAATGGGAAATGTCCTTGAGCTTTCCAATTATTAAAGCCCATCCTTTTGAACCTGTCTGGTCGATTCTGACTTTTAAAAGAATATTTAATGTGTATTGGGAATCATTGAATGTAGCAGGGATGGAGCCCTATGTAACATATGTTACTACTATTTTTCATTTTTTGTCGACAAGCATATGTAGAACGTACGTAAAGAAAAGTAATTCGAGAATGCTATTTTTTTGGCACATGAGCCCTTGAAATTCAAATAATCCGCAAGTCTGATTGTCTATTTGTATATCACGGAACTATCCGTGCTATTTCCAGGACACGGAACAATAGTGACCGAAGTTAGAGCCTGAGAACCCACGATCCAAAAAATGCTTACTATTTTTTTGTGTGTGTTTTTTTGTCTGCCAGAGTATGTAAAACGACGTACATAGAGTAAACTATTTCGAGAATGCTAATTTTATTGGACATGACGGCCTTTAAATTCAAATAGTTTGCAATTCTGATGATCAATTTTTATATCAGGGAACTCTCTGATTCTCAATTTTCAGTCCCCCACCCCAAGAACCCACGATGCAAAAACTTGCTAAGTATGGGATGAGGGCTCCATGCATGATTTATATATCTACTTTACAAAATTACATATTTCCTATGTTTAATTTATGTTGTCCAGGAAACCTATAATTTGATAAATTTCAATGTCTTATGTCCAGGAGTCCTTCCTTTAAAGAAAACTAATTCGGAAATGCTAATGTATACACCATAGTTCGATACCACCTATCCCCCAAGCCGCATCCATAAAACTGGCTATGTATGAAACCGAACATCGGTCGGTCAGAATGATCGTGGAACTCTCCATGCTATTTGCAGAGCATGAAAGAATAGAAGCCCAATTTTCAGCCCACCACCCCGAGAACTCGCGATCATTAACCTATGTTGTTCAGAAAACCTATAACTTCATAAATTACATTCTCTTCTGTTCAGGAGACTTTTTTTTAAAGAAAACTAATTCGTGAAAGCTAATGTATACACCACACACGACTTGTCATAGTATGTAACTGAACTCCAGTCACTTGAAATGACCACAAAAGCGAGAGAAACTAGAGTCAAACACAGTTTACAATAGGAAATTAAAAGGGAGAGAACAACTATATCTCCCACACAGCAAAAGGCAATTTCATAACTATGAAACCGTAGTAACACAAAATCCATGGAAAAAGCATCAACAGTTATGAAATATATTTTGAGCTCGACAAACTCTACTTCAAAGTGTAACAAATGCAATTGACATCATTTGCAATTCTTTACTCTATTATTTTATCTTAATAAGCCCAATTTTCAACCCGCCACCCTCAGAAGTCATGATCATTAACCTATGTTGTCTAGGAAACCTATAATTTCATAAATTGCATTATCTTTTGTCTAGGAGTCCTTCTTTTAAAGAAAACTAATTCAGCAAAGCTAATATATACACCAAACATGGCCTATCATAGTTTGATAGAACCTATTCGTGAAGCCATGTCCATAAAAATGGTTAAGTATGCAACTGAATGACGGTCGCTCAGAATGACCACAGAAACATGACAAACTAGAGTCAAACACAATTTACAATAGGAAAGTAAAAGGCAGAGAACAATTATATCTCCCACACAGCAAAAGACACTCTCATAACTATGAAACCATAGTAGCACATAATCCATGGAAAACGCATCGGCGGCTATGATATATATTTTGAGGCCGACAAACTATGTTTCAACGCATAACAGATGCAATTTACATCGCCTACAATTCTCTAGTCTGTTATTTTATCTTAATATTATTCTATGAAAACCGAAGTGCAAAAAAATGTAACCAGAGATCCAACCGCAGATGCAGCATCCCAACATTGCAAACCTTGGGCAAACAAGAAAAAGCACCAAATAAGAACCCAGCCAAGAAGCACCAAAAGGCCCAAGTGCAGGCGCACGATTGGAACCCTGCAAATTCAAATCAAGAAATAATAAACAACATACAACTAAGAAAGGAACAAGCAACAACCACTCCCCCAGGAACGAGGCTCTTCCAATCGCGAAGACAGAAACCCAAATGTACAAACTGCAACAATATGAACAGGCAAGCAAGAACAACGAGAACATGAAAATAAGAAATCAGTGCCATGAAAAAAGCAAGCATGGACCAATGAACCAACAATGCCACTGGAGCATATAACTTTTAAAAATGGAATAAAATGTCTTGTAACAAGCCTGTTAAGTAATCATTCAACACTACCAAGCCTGTTAGGTAAACATTTAAGTCTGTCAAAAATGCACTGTAAACATTTAATAAAAAAATTCAATGTGGTAGGTCTCTGTCGTATCCCAAATAAATTCATATATTTTTTGTAACAATTGTTCGAACACCAAAGAATGTATTGCAAATCCAAACTTTGAATATGCCACCATATCAAACATTGCCATAAATTTACCTAGCATAAAATGCTAAACCAAACATTCGAATTAATGGTAACATTAATGCACCTTCGACGAATGCATAACAAAATTTATGATTCAAAAAATACTATATACTACCAAATACTTTGGAAATGCAAACATATTTTACATTGGGAATAGCGAAGGTAGCAATAAGACCTCCAATCCTTTGTCCAATCAAATCTTGACAAACATGATACTTTTTATTACATAAAATTTGATGTTTCCACTTCCCTTGTTCCAACAATAGACAATAGGCAAATAATTCTAGTCAATGCACAAGCTAATGCCAGGTCAATGATTTATCGATCGCTATAGTCCTTCTATGCCTACGACAGGGACTAATAATATTAACATTATAATATTTTATTTATATATATATATAATCTATCAGCTCTATGACTGATCAATTCTCTTGGAGTGTAAACCTCTCCTCTTCAAATTTACACTTTAAAATAAGTTTGTATCTCAAAAATATCTGATCCCTTTTAACACTTGATAAATCTACAAATTATCACTCTAATAAAAAATATTACTTGTTTCAAAAATACTTTGTTAGAAGACGCCTTTGTTTCTCTTGCTATGGTCAAAATTTTCTCTTGCTATGGTCAAAAGAGTTAGGCTTTCATTTGCTGCGTTGTTGTCTTGATGGCATATGGAGCGACATCCATAAATCAAGTCCATATTTTTTTGCAGCTTCCCAGAATGTTCTCTTAAGTTATAGACATGGCATTCACTGAAAAAAATAAATAAATAAGCATAAGATAACTTACATTTCAATCAAAATAACATAAATTATCATATTTTTTAATTAGCAAATCAATTATCAATATATAAATATTTGTCTTCATCCTATCTTCATCTAAAATATCAAATTTGTTAATTGGATTTAGTTTGGATGGTTGGGATGATTGTTATCCTCCTCACCCATGTTCAATTCCCATAAATGACATGATAAGCTCATAAGTATTATTGTAATGTCTTCTAGCCTAGCCTATATGTATTGGAAAGTTTCCTTTGATTCAAAAATTGAATAGCAAGGAACCACCATAATATCTATTCTTATATAAAATCTTATATTTCTTATTTTAAAACATTTACTTATAACAATATCAAAACTTATATAAATTACTTAAATTTTCAATTTTAATTGAAAATAAAAATTTACTTTTTAGAATAAAATAAAAATATTATATTATATTATATTATATTATATTATATTATATGGTACATATAATTTTTATATAAATTTATATAGCAATAGTTATTTTGCATTTATTTTTTATAAGAATAACACTCTACATAAAAATTACCCTCACAATAACTTAGAACAAGATATTTATAGTACTTTAAAAATGAAGGAAATACGTGATATTTATAGTATGTTAAAAATGAAGGAAACATCCTCCACCTAGAAAACTTTAATGATTATGTTATATTGAAGAGAAACAAGAATATCACAGGAATTACCAACGGAACAACAAAATAACACATTAAAATGATACATTTGTTGAAATGGAAGCAATGTTCACTTGTCTCTTCAAGGGGGAAACCTCCAACAGAGGAGAGCTCTATTACAATAATTCTCAAGAAAAAGACTTCTCATTCCCTTAACTCCTATTTACACTAAATCTGTCTACCAAAAAAATTATCTAGAGGAAGATCTTTCTAAGAGCAGAAACTTCTATTAGGTATTCTTACATTTGACTTATTCTTCCTTATTACTTGGCCTTATTTATTAATATTGACCTTTATTATAGGGAAATTATATTATTCTACCTACTTGAGGGGTTAGGGAGGTTATATCCCTAACATGCCCTCCCCCTTAAAAAAATCCTTGTCCTCAAGGCTTGAGATGAGAAAATTTCCACATAATGGTAACCTGCTCCCAGGTGATATCTTATGGTTGTGTGTCCTGCCACTAAACTAAAAATTCCTTTATAGCATGCTTGTGGAGACGATGCTCTCGCTTGTCCAAGACTTCTTGTAGTTGAAACGAAATGGAACCTTCTTCATCCAAACACTTGTTGATTAATTCAGTTTTTTCATCAGTATGAGAATGATATGTTATGTTGATATGCAATTGGGTTCCCTTGAGTTGGAACAACTCTTGCCAAAAACTGCTAGTGAAAGTTGGATTACAGTCAGAAACAATAGAATGAGGCATGCCATGGAGTTTGAAGATATTATCCATAAAAATTTGAGCCATGGTGGATGTTGTAAATGGGTGTTGAAGAGAACATAAGTGAGCATATTTGGAAAGACGGTCCACTACTACCGTGATGACTAAATTATTACCTGATTTAGGTAAGCCAACAATAAAGTCCATAGAAATAATTGTCCAAATAGTAGGTGTAATTGGAAATGGTTGGAGTGTGCTTGGAGATTGGATTGTCTCTCCCTTATTGCATTGACAAGTATCATATTCAACCACGAAGGTGAGAATGTCCTATTTCACACTGTCCCAAAAAAAAAGAACGTTTGACACATTCATAGGTTTTGGTAAAACCAAAATTCCCAGCTATAGGTGAAGCATGAAACTCAAAAAGCATGATGGATTTAAGGTTCGACTATTTTCTTAAATAGAGGGGACCTTTATAACGAAGCTTCTCATGGTTCCACAAGTACCCTGGAGAAGGTTGGGGATCTTGTTGTAGTGCTTAGATCAATCTTGAAAGTTTGGGGTCTTGCAACCATTGATGGAGAACCTCATGAAGCCAATCTGCAGCAGTGAAAGAGAGGGAAAAAGGGGACCCATCTTCTTCATAATCCCTGGAAAGGGCATCATCCACCCCATCTTATTTTCCTTTTTTTGTAGATGATCTCATAATCATATTCAAATAACTTAGTTACCCATTTTTGTTTCTTCAGGGAAGAAATTATTTATTCCATAAAATACTTGAGGCTTTGATGATCATTTTTTATTTAGAAGCGTTGTCCCAAGAGATAAGGATGTCAGAGATCCACAACATGCAAAATAAGCAACATTTCCTTTTCATAGGTGGATTGGCCTTAGACAATTTTTGTTTGGTGTAAACCAAAGGTCGATCATCTTGCTTGCGGACAACCCCAATGCATTTTCCTGAGGCATCACACTCTAGGACAAAGGTCTTGTTGAAGTCAGGGATAGCCAAAACAAGAGTAGTGCACATAGTCTCTCTCAAATCTTGGAAGGAATGGTTGGATGTTGGATTCCAACTGAAATAATTCTTTTTAAGGAACAATGTGAGGGGAGCTACAATTTTTCATAATATGAACAAACTTTCATAATATCACACCAAACTCGGGAATCCACACATACTTTTAAGAGTTTTCGGGTGCATGCAATTTTGTGTAGCTTCAATTTTCTTTGCATCCACCTTGACACCGTCCTTGTCAAAAATATGTACCTAGTACTCAACTTCATATGCTCTAAAAGTACATTTAGACTTCTTAAGAAACTTTTTTTTTTGAGACAGTAGCTAGAGAACTTGATCCACATGGGCAAGATGGGCTTGCCAAGTTTTTTTATAGATGAGAATATCATCAAACAAAACCAAGACAAAGTGACGGAGGAAAGGATGGAAGACATAATTCATGAGACTTTGAAATGTGGAGAGATGATTACTGAGGTTGAATGGTATAACCAAGAACTCATAATGACCCTCATGAGTCCTGAATGTAGTCTTTGGAATGCCTTCTTCTTTTATACAAATCTGGTGGTAGCCAGAGTGGAGATAAAGTTTGGTAAAATATTGAGCACCACTTAATTCATCCAAAAGATAATCAATGACATGAATGAGAAATTTGTCTTTGATGGTGATTTTATTGAGGGTGAGAAAATTAGGACACATGCACAAAGTACCTACTTTCTTGAGTACAATGACTATTGGAGAAGAATAGGGGATGGTACTGGGACAAATGACATCGACCTCTAACAACTCTTGAACAATCTTCTCAATTTCATTCTTTTGGGTGAAGGAATTATGATAAGGGAAAACATTTGAAGGAATATTTCTTGGAACTAGAGGAATGGAATGATCATGGACACCTCGAGAAGGGAGAAGTCCCTGGGGGGTTTGAAACACATATTGGTGTCGGGAGAGGATAGATTGGAGGTCGATATGTATAGCGGGTGTCTCAATCGCCTTAATAGAATGAATTTGGGCAATAATTTCAGAATGACCTTTTTTGAGGAGCTTTTCCATTCAGTGGGAACTGATGATCTCTAATTACCCTACTATGATTCCCTGGAACTTGTGTTGTGGCCCCTCTTGTTGGAATTTCATAGTTATTTTATGTAAATCCATGGTGATAGGGCCGAGAGTGCATAACCATTCAACACCAAGTACAATGTCACAACCTCCCATGTCAATAGAAAACATATGAGGTTTTAAGTGGTATTGACCAATTTAGAGGCACACATTTTCACAATGCCCTCCACATTTCATGGAACCCCCATTGGCAATCATTATTTGGAAATATTAATTGGATGGATATACAAATTGACTTCTTGGGCAATGCGATGATGAATAATATTATGGCTATTTCCACTATCAACTAGAATGGTGACTTTTCGGTTCTTGATGTAGCCAATTAACTTGAGGGTTTGGGGAGCAGAGAACTTAGTGAGTGCATTCATGGAAATCAAAGGTTCAATTTCTGGTGGATCAGAGGGTGGATTAAGATCATTTGGTGGGAGAAGATAAGGTACATGGGAAACATCGACCTCTTCTTCAAAAAAATCCTCAGTCATAGCCATAAAAAGATTATTTTCCTTACACTTGTGCCCTCAAAAATAATTGTCATCACAATTATAACAAAGAACCTTAGGTTGGAATTCAACCATTTCGGCCCGAGTAAATTTATGGATATTGAGGGGAATGGAAGGAGGGGCGGGAAGGGTGGGTTTAGGGTGAGGAATAAAGGGTGCTTTTCAGGTTAGAGATGAGACTACTTGGTGTGCTTCCTTCGCCCTTTTAGTATATTCCAATCAATTCTTGGGGAAAGCCATGAGGATATGGGCATGTATTTCATCCCTAAGGTCACTGATAAAGAATTCCCTGAAAAAAGAATCTATCATGCCCTCAATTCTGAAATCCAATTAATCAAAGGAAGTTATAAACACCTCCACTAGGCTCGTTTGTTTCAACTTGGTCAAACAACCTAAATGATGGGTGTTGGTGTCAAAGTGGTCATAAATCTCTACAAGAAACTGTGTCCAAGACACATACCCTTGGCGTGACTTTTTACACCATTGCCACCATTTCTAGCATTTAGGATCCAAATGGAGAACACCATAATGGAGTTTGGACAACTCATCGATAATGTTGTGCAAAGAGAAGTAGTGTTCCATTTGGGTGACCTTGAACATGGTTTATGATCCATATAATTTACTCACATCCAATATTGGAAGGAGTAGGTCATGCTGAAAGTGATTGGATTGAAAAGTATGAGAAGTAGAGGAAGTATCACCTTTGGGGTGCAAAGGTGGTCAAATGAAGGAAAGCCTCTAGGAATATTCGTTTAGGTGAAGAGTTGGCTCACAACAGATTCAAGATGGATTTCCATGTAGGTAGAGAGGTCCTTTGTCGTGTCCTTTTTTAGGGTTTCCATTTTGGAATTTATAGTGGAATGCATGGAAGAAGTGGTGGCGTAAATATCGACATTAATTTTTCGCAATTCTCGTTGGGCCATGCATAGATCAGATGACAAGGTATTGAAGCGAGTGTCTAGGCATTAGCTTTCGGTGTGGAACATGGTGAAAGGGGGCACTAGAAGGGGGCAGGTGGGTCCACACAGAAAAGGGGTTATGGGGGAAGGGTATCACAAAGATCAAGAGAAAAAGAGGAATCCAATGGGATAGGTCCCAAATAAGGGGGTCACGAGGGGGTTCGGAGCACAGGAAAAAAATGATGAAAATGCTAGGTATCACTGCGATCGAGACAAAAAGATTAATCCATTGGGATAAGTCTAAAATAAGGGTGCGTGCAGGATCCAATTTTTTTTATTTTTGTTTGTCTTTTATTTTATTTTATTTTTACTCATGTGAAGTTATACTTTGATCTAAATAATATTGCAGTGGTGAAATGCCCAAATTCTCAAAATGAAGAAATGTGTAGTAATTTCACAACCAAAATGTAGGAGACAAGGTTGCATGACAATAGATCTTGCTTGTTCCTTTTGTGCCCTATTTTTTTCCCAAGGATTAGGATGTTCAGGGTTCCTGCATACAAGGGTTTTCCCTGTGCTATAGCTCTCTGATATACGTGTGGGGTTGAACAGTATTTACTTGGCCCAATATCATAGGGAATGAACTAAGGAGGCTAGACCGTACCCTAAATCATACTACCTTATTACACAGGTACTAGAGATTATATTCCCAAGTGTTTTTCTCGGTGGCACTATAGAAGTCAGGTGGTCGATCAATTTATGTACAATGGGTTTCAGGATACCTAGGCTAGTCCATATACAAGAGTTTTCTAATGCGCTACCACTCAAATGGGTACCAACAAGGGTTAGAAGGGTCTCCAACAATGTGATCTTAAAAACCTCTTGTATTTCCTTCATGTATTCTTCCGTGATCATGGATTTATGTGTTGAATGACAGATCAATGTAGCTTAAATACACAGAAACACATCTCTACCATGAAAAGAAATTTACCCACAATTCCTTCCTAGGAAAGTGCTCTAATACCACTTGTTAAGCTCCTGATTATGTTATATTGAACAAAAACAAGAATATCACAAGAATTACCAATGGAACAACAAAATAACACATCAAAATGATACCTTTATTGAAACAGAAGCAATGTTTGCTTTCCTCTTCAAGGGGGCAACCTCCAGGAGAGCAGATCTCTATTACAATAATTCTCAAGACAAATACTTGTCATGCCCTCGACTCTTATTTATACTAAATCTATCTACCAAGAGAACAATCTAGAAGAATATCTTTCTAGAAGTGAAATCTTCTATTAGGTATTCTTACATTTGACTTAAATTCTTCCTTATTACTAGGCCTTATTTATTAATATTGGCCTTTATTACATGGAAAATATATTATTCTACTTACTTAGGGGTTAGGGAGGTTAAGTCTCTAATAGGACCTTATTATAGATTAAAAAACACCAAAACACAAATTTTGAAGACATGTTTGAGGATTTTTTCAGTACCAAGATGATCAAGCTCTGCAATTCTCAAGACCTCATAATTTGCAATGGTCTAATGAAGTGGTTGAAATACAACTATATGACTTCTTGTAATATTTGATCCTCATTTACAACCAAATAGTAATCTTTGACATCTTAAATGACCACGAGCCCCACTCTAATCATAGAAATTTAACCCTAACTCTAAACTTTGTCACACACAAAGGCCACATAGAAGAGAATTCTAATAACCAAAGCACTTGATCTTCGAAAAAAACAAAGATAATATTTTTTAAAGGATTTAAACGATGGATTAAATCTCTTATTAAATGAGAATGTTGAAGGTCTTTGTCATAATTTTATGACAATCCTTTCTACATCAATTAACAAGTTCTCTATCAAAATGTTATGTAGGAAGGAGATTAAAATGACCAAACCTTGATATGATAAAGAATGTAAAATTGGTAGAAAAGTCATTAAAGATGCTTCTAAGGAGTCATTAAAATATGATCATATAAATAGGTTCAAAGTTCTCATTATAAAAGTAAAAGATACTATGTAAATATAAATCAAGAGGGCATTTCACATAGATCCTAAAATATCTCTCCGATTTGAAATGTGAAATGTGGAATAGTTTTTCTCAATTTGGAGTCAAGAGTAGCCTTTGAAATTTGATCACTACAGGTATCATGTCTCACTTGTTTACAGGTATCATGTCTCACTTGTTGTCTTTGAAATGAGGAATAGTTTTTCTCAATTTGAAGTCAAGAGTAGCCTTTGAAATTTGATCACTAGAGGTATCATGTCTCACTTGTTGTCTTTTGTCTTTGTCAGACATGTAGGAGAAGTTTTCGGGTCAAAGACGGCACATTTACTTTTTCCCTTTAGGTTTTCTGGTCAAAGAGGGCAGGTTTACCCTTTCCCTTCCAATGGTATGAAATGGCACTGCCAGTATATAACCCAAGACCCAGTTACCCAAGACCCAGTTACCCAACTCCTCATACTCTTCCAGTGTCATGATCCATGCAGCAGAGCATGATGAGAATGAAAGGATACCATTTTCCGTGTCTAATAATGTGTCTGGTTTTCAATATATTGCACTGTTTTGGCGGATTATCTATACTGAATTGCTGCGTTAACGCTCTGTCGGCAGATGGAGTCACGCTTTTAGAAATCAAGTCATCTTTTGCGGTTCCTACGAATGTTCTTTCAAGCTGGAGAAACGACAGCTCCTCCGATGTCGATCCATGTAGCTGGGAAGGTGTGCACTGCAGCACCTATGTAAGGCGGGTTATTTCAATTTCCCTGCCAAATAGAGGTCTGTCTGGCCATCTTTCCAGTGCGATAGGAAAGATGTCTGCCCTGGAGAAGCTCGATCTTTCGGGCAATAACTTGTGTGGCGCAATTCCTCGCCAAATAGCCAACTGCACTGAGCTTCGTCAACTCAATCTCGCGAACAATTCCTTCACGGGCTTCATCCCTCCGGATATCGGGAACTGCAGCCTTCTTACCGTTCTGAATATCAGTACCAACAATATTTCTGGTTCTATTCCGTCTGAACTGGGTAATCTGGTAAGCATGACTACCCTCTTGTTAAATACAAATAATCTCAGTGGTATCATTCCTTCGTCTATTGGAAAGCTTGCCATTGTCGACACAATCAGCGCAGAGTCCAACCATTTCAGTGGCTCTCTACCACCCGAAATCGGCAATTGCAGTAAACTGCGCATTTTGTACATGAAAAACTCGGGATTGCAAGGACAGATTCCGTGGGGAATTGGGAATTTGAAGAATCTTGTTGCGATATCCCTGTTCGGTAACAGTTTGACGGGTACTATCCCTCGTTCTATCGGCAACTGCAGCAACCTTGAAACCATTTCTTTTTATCGCAACTCCTTACAGGGTACGATACCTAGGGAGATAGCCCGGCTGAAAAATCTCAGACAGTTATGGGTTTATGAGAACCATCTTACAGGCTCAATTCCTGTAGGATTTTTCAGCAAAATGCTGAAGTTGGAGCACTTTAGTGCATCTACCAATAATCTGACTGGGGCTATACCATATGAAATGGGCAGTCTAAAGAATTTGACATCCTTGTTCTTTGCTTCCAATAACATGTCCGGCTCGATCCCTTCATCTTTTTCCAATCTTACAAGGCTGCAGTACCTAGATTTATCAAACAATAAGTTTGAAGGCACTTTGCCTCAAGGAATCGGCCGTCTTCCCAATCTGATAGGGTTCTCTATTGGTAATAACAACTTCGAAGGTGCGCTGCCTTCTGGACTTGGCAGATTCAGCAACCTGACGTTTCTTGAATCATATTCCAGCGGATTGAGCGGATCCATTCCTTCCGGGCTATGCAGCGGTAGGTCGTTGACTCAGCTTTCCATCTTCGATAATCAGCTGGAGGGCAACATCACCGGCCTTCTACAAGACTGCGTCTCACTACAACGCGTCCGGCTGCAGAACAACCTCTTAACGGGCTTCATACCAAGTAACATCTCTAAGCTCTCCACGTTGTCCTACTTAGAGATTTCTCATAACAAAATCCATGGAAGTATACCTTCTTCCGTAGGA
>JASDQU010754275.1:18105-28810 GCA_032191745.1 Picea mariana | reverse complement strand
TGGTGTTTTAAGGCATTTATTGAGTAAGGGATTGATTGGATACACTGTTTTCTACATCATCTTGATATTTATTGATGAATTGATATTGTTCCATTGCTATTATTGATAAACATTGATCTCATCGATATCTATTGTTATAATTGCTAATATATTGATATCATATAGTTATATGAAGTACTAACCCATTGAATCATAGCCTGCATATATTGTTTTGTTGTTGCTTGTTCTGGGCAGGTGTTCTCATTTGGGGCTACACTTCATTATTGGTTGTTTAGCCGGACTATCTTCTATTGGTGGTAACCTATGAGGAGGGAATATTACTTTGATCTTTATACCTTAGCCACTTCAAAACCCCAGGTTACCGGGGGCGTCTCCCCTGGGCCTAACCTCCCTAAAGAGAAAGAACCTCCCCATTGAGGTGAAATTGGGTGGGGTAGGTTCATGTTATGCCAGTTTGGCCTCCATCTCCTAGCCTTTTGACCTAGCTACAAACTATGCGATAACAGTCCACGTTCATAAAACAAGACAGTTATTCTTCCTTGCTTGAGAAGAATAGTCCAGATATCTCATTGTTATACTCTAAGGGCAGATATTATTTCAGATCTCACAGTTGTGAGTGAAAGATTGGCCCAAATGATTCAGTTTATATCATAACATTGTTTTTGTGCAGGTTGATATCAGATGATTGTTATGAAGACTATATGACAGTAGATGTATACTACTATGGTCGATGTGTTCCATTGTTCGTGACTATATGTTGTTGATCAAGTACTTGTGTGTTACTTGGCGTGGTAGTGTACCACTAGATTGTAGTTATGTTTTACTATGGATAGACACAATTGTGTTCTATTTTGTTTAGATTTCCTTGAATACTATCAACAGTATTGGATGGATAATCAAAGGACAAAGATTTCCCAAACGAAAAATGGTTTAGAACATTTACTCTTCTGGATTAGAAGAATGGCTCTTGTATCACTATGTGGAGTGAACATCATGTCTGATTACTCAGATAGAGTATGGTTTCAAGAGTTGATGCAGCTGATGACACTGATGATGATGGTGGTGCTCATGATCTAGTCTATACAACTATGTTGATGCTACCAGGTGAATGGTATGTTTTTGTGCTCAAGACCATTACCTGTAATACCTCCCTATCTAGGAGGGAGTGTTAATATTATGGTAGATGTGGGAGGTATTTAAATCCATGTGTAAACCTGATGAGGATAGAATACTTCGGGAAGCAAGAAGAAACCCTAATGAGTTGGCTAATACCCCTAGAATACTTGTTGGCTCAAGAAGATAATTTATATTAGGTTATTAGCCTCCAAGAGAAGAAGTCGGCCAGAAATAATAATATATACTGAACAAACACATACCCAGAATGAGAATTCGGCCCAGGCAGTTAGCCATAATTAGTACAAATACAGGAGGCCAATTCTCATTTTGGTAGGTAGTCTTAGAATTGCAGAGCAACACTTGTGCGCATTGCAGTTGCCCAGTTTCTGCGCAGGTTTGGAGGACAAGTGTCGTTGCAGCTAGCATTTATGCTTGGAATATCTCTTAGTTAGGGTTTGGAACATCTGATCAGCTCCTGTTGGTGCGCTATCCTTGGGGAAATATGCACTACCCTTTTTTTGGCTATCTAGCCTAGGATTTGCTTCTAAAGTGATTCTCTGTCAAGGTTAAGGTGCTCGGAGGGTGGCTTCGGCCTATGGTTGGGTGACAATAGAGATATTGTCAATGGTAAAATGAGCACATCCATTATATTCTAATAGTCACTATAGAGGAGACATTGTTCGACACAAAAAATGATAATATGACTGAGATGATCAGAGTAGGTATGGATATAACTAATGCTACATTGGACATGGAAAGAAGGTAGCCTCCATGAAGAAAGAGCTCGACTCTCTGTGCCATCAAGAAGAGTATTACCAGAATTCAAAATAGGTGATAATACTCCTGAAGAGTGAGTTCTGAAAAACGTATGCGCAATTCACAAGCGAAAGGAATCTCTTCACCGCTTGCATAGCCGAATTTCAAGAAGATACCCTCATGGGGCTGGAAACTTGTAAAGACGTATAGAGATGGTATGAAAAGGTACATAAGGCCTTGGAGAGGATCGAATACATAAGTGAAGTACAGAAAGGACGAGACAAAAAATAGCATGGTATCTGAGTGCTAATGGATAGAAGCATATCTTGAATCAGAAAGGCAGTTGAATACTTGGTAAGTATGGTCGAAGAACCTCAGTGGAAGATACAGGACAGATGGAGAGAGTGAGAGAAAATTTGGGAGAAAATCAATCGGGAGATGAAAAGCATTGAGCTACCAGAGTTTGGTCCACCGRAGGATTTCGCCAATTTGCATGACATAGTCAAGTGACATACATAGCAAGACTCGACATGGGAAACATAGATCTCACAGATTTCAAGCATGACCCCGGGTCAAGTGAAGAAGTTCATGGAACACCTGATCAAATCTCTCGTAGTCCTACAATGCTTAAGTGTCAAACTAATCAGGTATAAGGAATGAGTAATAGAGATAAAGGAGTTTTTCTCCGCCCCGATGGATCAACAAAGATTTCCATATGAAAATACATTCAAATATATCTTCATCAAGTGGTCAAAGTATGAGAAGAACCATCCACTATAGTGAAACCACTAGACGAGAAAAAGAGAACAGATAGATAAATCCACCACGTGGCATTTTCTTAATTTAACACAAATCTAGTAGCTATTTTTAGTTTAGTTATTTTTTGTTATAAATAAAGGGATCGATCTGGGACAAGAGGTTGATGGTTTTGGAGAGAAATAATTTTTTTATGAAATTTTGTAATAGAACTATTTCTTTGCAATTTTATTTTAATTAAGAAGTTTTGTTTAGAACCAAAGACACTTCTATCATCTAAGGCATGAATTTTTTTATACCTAGAAGGATTATCTCCGTCTTCGGATTCGATATTTGCTGCTTTGTTGATTAAGAGTTGTTGTACCTGTATTTAAAGTTATCTTATAATTCTATAAAAGTTCTTTTATTCTAATTGGTGACTAGAAATCGATTGTGTTAACCTGTGATTGATAATAGAGTATTGGAAATTAATTTTCTTGCACTAGCTTCTTGTCGCATGTATGTCTCTTTTATGTAACTGTTATCTCAGAAAATGTTGAATGTACACTAATTAAAATGGTATTAATGCTAGCCTGAATTTGTTTAGATATTCTTCGTCTGCATGCTAGGGTATAAAGTTTATCCTAAACCCAACCTTCCCCACAAACACATAGTTAGATTCCCTCTGTCATCTAGTTTAGAGTTTTATCTTTTGTTATAATGTTAGAAAAGAGCCAAAAATAAAACTGCCTAACTTTAGGAAAAGGATTAACATAAAAGAAATATTTGTCAATCACCATTAAATCCCATCAATAAACCCAGCCAGATCACGAATATGGATAACCTTACCACTCATCAAATGCTTACGAGTCTAATTGGGATTCTTAGGCGGGTTTGGTTTCTGCTATTGAGTTAAAGGGACCTCAAACCCCTCAACACAACATAACAACATTGTGGCACTGATGTATCACCTACACCAATTCACCATTGTGGAGCTTATGTCCACATAAGCCTATCATTGTCTTCGAACTTCACTTTGGTGAAGTACCATTTACCCATTCTGACTGCTCCAATGATGAGGAACTTAGTGACCCATTTCTAATTTCAACGATCTTTGGGCTACTCATCCTATGGTCTTGGGTGAATCGACGATTCTGACTTACCTGAAATTTAACGATTGTCCCTTCCTTTACATTCATTAAATGAATTAGGGAAAACTACAATGGTTTGATGGTTGATATTGAACTTCATCCCACACTGACCAACAATCCATATTTCCTATCCTTTGCACTGACATTAGTAATCCTAACCAACACCTTATAGGTTTAACTCCTAAACCCTGATGACAACACATAGGGATCAACGATCCATATCTCTTTGTCTCATCCATGATGACATCGATGGTTGTCAATGGTATCAACCTATTTCATCATTGACACTCTATATATGACATTTAAATCACCATTCCTTTTCTTCCGATGACGATGAATCCAGAGTTTACTATCCAAAACCACTAGCCCATATATTTGATTCCCATCACTAAAACAAATGTTGAAAGAACCTCCTCGCCCAATGGGACCCACATTCATCCCATTGAAAAATATTCTAGAAACACCTCTTACCACTTTTACACATGGATTTCCGAGTAGGAAGACTGCGTCATCATTACATCCTCATTCTGTTTCATAACCTAAGTGTGATCTTCTAGAGATCAATGACAAAGAATACACTCATATGGGCATAGATCGACGGTTCCCGTCAACTCTTGTGCCATCAAGTCATCGACACTTCCCTGAAGAAAATTCCCTTCCACTTTGGTTCACCGATGACGATACACATAACATCAACAACATAGATCTCTATGTGCCATCTTGACCAGATTGACGACTATCATTCTATCTCTGACCTTTATCATCGTTGCTAAACTTTTACCAGTTCTGGCTCTCAGTCATTCCCAATGATATACCTTTTTCGACAAAGGGATGAGATTCACTCATCCCACCCCATCACTGGTCGTAACTTCTTCTGACTCATCTTACTGTTTCTCGACTAGTTGTCCCATGGGTTGGGACTTAGTCATTTCGTGGGTTCAGCTGGGATCTATCCAGGCATCCTAAGGTATACTAGTATTCTTTCTCCATAATTGGTCTCTAAGCCTCACGAACGCGTAAGGCCTTATATATCTTACAAGCTCTCTCCAACAAATTGGAGCTTCTCTCAGGGTTTAGGGTCCCCCCTTCCTCATAAAGTATTTCACAGTTTACAGGTCACCCCATCACTAGCTAAGTGATGTTTTTTTCCATATCTTGCAAACTTTCCTCTAACAACTCAAGGTCTTCGGGGATACAACGATCGACACTCACTCAATTTCAAAATTTGACACATAACTTAAATTCCATAGTAACATAATTAACTTCTTAGATATTATGCAAAATCATTTGTAAACATTTACATTTCTCATAGTATCAAAAATTTACATACACATATCTTTCATATTCGATTTTTGACAAGCTAAGTTAAACACTTTTCTGATAAGGAAATTTTCCAACACCAATTCACTGAGAGATGACATCTTTTCTCCCAACCTTAGGCATTATTGCAAAGTTCCTTCCTACAGTATGCCACTCCCGTGCCAATGATACCACCAGGGAAAATTGACTCAGCCAGGTTCCAAGATCGTGATGATCTAGGAAGGTTACTCTCCTTACCCCCTCTCACAAAACAAAAGTTTACCACCTCCCAATGAATGGTTTTTAAACTAGATTCCCTTTACAAAAGGGAATCCCTTCTTTGATAAACAGTCCTTAAGCGACCTCCCCTTACCAATGTTGGTTTCTATCTAGTAAGCACCAATTTGTATCCCACTATTGCTCCAGTTCAAGATCCAGGTCTCCTCTGTTCAAGGTCATCATCAATAGTTTAGAAAAGATTTCTATTTTCTTCAAGGACAACTCTTTGTTTCCTTTCTCTCTTCAATCAGTGTTTCTGAACATTTTTGTGTGTTGTGTTTCTTATCCCACTCATTCTCTGCAATCTCATGCTTTTCTTGTTCTCCATATTGTTCTGTTGTCTTTGTGTCTGTGTCTCTTGTGTGTTGTGTGCGCACTCTTGCATGCGTTCTTGATCTGAATTTTATGAGCAGAACAAAATGAATACATATTATTAAAATATGCTTAACACAAAATAATAGAGATACAATAAAACTGGTTTTCTATTGAATAAGGAAATAAGCTAAAATTGTAAAATGCAGCGGAAAACAAGCTTGCTGGAATGGTGGGGGTTTATCTCTGAGAAGAGATGTGACAACTGCGCTCATTCGCAAGAAGATGATTACAATGAGGCTCTGAAGGCATTTTTATAATAAATAGGAATGTAAAAAACCCTAGAAATCCAAAAACCTAACCCTAGGAGATGAAGCACCAAAATTCATGTGGGCCCCATTTGGGTAAGTTAGTACATCAACTTCTTGGGGTCGTAATTTTTGCATACTATATTTGTTTTAGGCGCATGATAGCCCATTGGAAAGTGTTGTTGGGAAAAAACACCCTACGGACTAGCAAATAGAGTTCAGACTTTGCATGCAGATATGACTGAATAGAAATTACTTTCTACCTTCATCCCTAGATTTAAATCCCCTTTTCTTAGTAAATGCATGGAAAGATAAACCTACCTCGTTACCGGCGTTTGATGTCGATCCTCTGTTGTGCTTGATTACTTGTTCGCAATGCTCCTTCCCAAGCTGACCTGCATTCAAGACGAGCAACAACTATGCATGCATACTACTTATATACTACCGTGTTAGAAATCAAACATAAACTAATCAAACCATAAAAAGTTCATGAATTGGGACGGGAAAATCATTCTCTTTATTACTTAAAATGAGTCAACTTACAAAATTTGAGACTGACCACCACTCCTTGAACCTGATCCTGGGCTCCTCTTCTTCTGTCCTTCAACTGCATTGCTTTAAATCTCCTTTGGCATTAGGAAAGGCTAAAGGGTTGGGACAATGGAATATGTAAATGGGAAGAGTTTCTTTGCTATATTTTTCCTCCTCCAAATGGTACCCCTAACCCTTCTTTTATAGGATAGAGGGAGATAGGTATTTGGATGAACCCTTGGCCATGCATGGCTAGGAGTTTCAGTTAACTCACCCATAGCTTTTTGTTCCGTCAACAACTTTCCTTTTTTCATGCTTTTGTTGGTCCATGTGGGCTGTTTTGGGTCAGCCAGCATGTACACGCATGCAGTAGTGAGTTAGGGCGCGTGGGCCTTTACACAAGAGGATTTTCAAGGAGTTGTTCAGCAGTGTTTTTGGCAAAGAAAGGATACGAGTTGGCCTGATGCCAGGTAAGCATGTGTGGTGCAATTTAGGGTTACAATAGAAAGGTATAATCAAGAAGAACGATTTTCTATTGGCCCAAGTTAGTGTCTGCAAAAATCATCTAGGCCCCAAATCCCCAAAAAACATCATTTAGGGCCTCAAAATGGCACCAGAAGTTTGGAACTCGAAAAAAACTTTCGAAAAACTGTTGAGATGGAAATTTGTTTTTCGAGCCAGTGGAATAGGTGAGTGGCCACCAATATCCACCTACATCAATCCTCCCTCCTTAGGAATAAATGGTATCCATTGCATTGAGTTCCCCCATAAGATGAAGAAATTTTTGTTGAATTTGGCCTTGGGTGAGCCACTTGCCTTGGTGCAGGAGCTTCCCGAATTTGACGACTTGATAAAGATAGATCCTTTGTTGTTGAGTGTCATTGATCTGTGTTTCCACAATCTAATCTATGGATGCCTGTTGCATGCAGTTAGGTTTGATCTCATTTGGTTTCAACTGCTCTGTTATCTCTGAGGTGTCCAATAATGGTGGGAAATATGGTCGAAGGAGAGCCACGTTGAAGACTGGGTGCATGCCAAGGAGAGGGGGAATATTGAGCTCAAAATCATTGTCAACCAAAGCCTTGGTGATGGTGTATGACCCATAACAAAGTGGGTGAAGCTTACGATGGGGCCCTGTAAGGCGTTCTTTCTGCAAGTGCAACCAAACTTTGTTGCCCACCTAAAACATATGTGGAACCTGATGTTGATCATGGTGCTTCTTGTACTTGTCATCAGAGTTCTGTAGAATATCCTAAACCTGCTAGAGGATGTGCTAGATCTGATCAATGAACCGTGTGGCTTTGGTAGCTTTTGGTGGAGCAAGTGACGATTCGGCCAAGGTGGTCGCCAAGGGTAGTGCAACATCCATTGGGCCCAATGGTTGGAATCCCAAACCCACTTGAAAGGGGTTGTGGCTAGTTGAGATATGCAGGGATCACTTGTAGCTATGATGGACATAGGGAAGGCTCTCATCCCATGTGAAGGGGTGTTTTTAATTGTACATGTGCATGATATGTACGATTATCCGATTGACAAACTCAGTTTCACCATCTGTCTAGGGATGGAAGGCAGTGGATTTGGTGAGCTTGGTGTCTAGAAGTGACCAGAGGCTCGACCATAATGTGATGAGAAACTGACTGTCACGGTATGAGATAATGGTTTATGGGATCCCAAAATGTAGCCATACTCATTCAAAGAAGATCTTGGAAGTGGCTTCCGTTGTGATGTTCTTCTTGCAGGCGGCTAGAATCGCCATCTTGGAAAAGCGATCAACAACCAAAAAAACACAGTCATTTCCCCTCTTGGTGGATGGGAGGCCTGACATGTAGTCCATTTAGATGGATTCCCACAACTTGTTAGGAGTAGGTAGAGGGGTGTACAGGCCTTGTTTCTCAGTGGTTGGTTTGGAAATAATGCAGGCAGTGTAGGACCTGATATACTTGTCGACATCATGTAAAATTTTTGGCTAGTAGAAATGTTTCTACAACACTGCCACTATCTGTTCGACGCCAAAGTGTCCTGCCACCTGACTGTAGTGAGATTCCCAAATAAACTTCATGTGCTCGCTTGATGGAACGTGAAGATGGCCCATATGACACAACAACCCATCCTGAAGATGGAAATTAACGACTACTGATTCAACGCCCAACATTTGGTAGGTGGTGGAGAAGTCTGGGTCTCTCTCATAGAGGTGGGGCCATCCGGAGGTCTCGTGGCCACAATATTATAGCACCATGGTGAGTCCCACGACTGGAGGTCAGCTAAGGAAATCAACAACTCGATTGGTACTTCCTATTTTATACTTGATGTTGAGGTGGAACTGCTATAAGTATGTGGACCACTTCTGATGGCGGTCATTTTGCAATTTTCCTTGGGTATGCATGAAATGTAGTGGCTTGTGATTAGTGTGGATGATTGTCTCCTTCCCAAGAATGTAATGTCTCCACTGGTGGCAATCTTGCACAATGGAGTAAATTTATTTTTCATAAGTAGGGTAATTATAGACAACATTTGATAATGTCTCACTATGATATGTCATAGGGTGGTCATGTTGAGTGAGAATGACGCCCACAACATAGTCTGAAGCATCTGTCTCGATATCAAAGGGATGTTTTAGGTATGGTAATGAAATTATTGGGGATAAGCACAAACACTTCTTCAAGTCATCAAAGGCTTGTTGTTGGGACATGCCCCACACAAATATTTACTTACTGCCACCCCTGGTTACTTGACTGAGGGACCATGCAATATGAGAGAATCCCAACACGAACTTGCGATAGAAATTGGAGAGGCCCAAGAAGCTTCGAAGTTCAGTAAGTGTGGTTGGGGATGGCCAGTCACAGATGACATGGATCTTGGATGGATCCACATGCACACCATGCTAATCAATGATGTAGCCTAAGTAATGGACTTTGTCCATGCCGAAGGAGCATTTTTCCAAGTTTGCATATAGTTTGTTTTGTTGTAGGGTGTGTAGAACCTGATGAATATGATGCAAGTGTTCCGCACAAGTCTTGTTGTATATGAGGATGTCATCCATATGCAACACTACAAAATTATTGGTGAAATGTCGTAGGATATCCTCCATCATCCTCATAAAATTTGTTGGATCATTTTTCAAACCAAAGGGCATGACCATCCATTCAAAAAGACCTTCTTTTGACTTGAAGGCATTATTCCATACATCTATTTGTTCTATTGGGACCTGGTGGTAGCCAGACTTCAAATTAATCTTAGTGAAGTATTTGGCCCCCATGAGCTGATCAAGGAGGTCATCGATTCGAGGAATCGGGTACTGGTTTTAGACTGTGATTTTATTTGGATCTCGATAATCAATGTAGAGTCACCAGGTCCCGTATTTCTTCTACACCAACACGATTGGGATCCCACAAGGCGATGAGCTGGGACAGATGTGCTCCTTGTGGAGTAGCTCTTGGATATTCCTCTTAATCTCCTCATTTTCTAATAGAGAGTGATGGTAGAATGGCCCATTGGGTAGCAGTGCGCTTGTGGTTATATTGATGGGATGCTTGACCTAGTAATGCAGAGTTACCTCGGTAGGAGATGAGAAGATATTTGAGTATTATTCCATGACGTTATCCACTTACTTCTATTATGTGGAGATATTGGCCACAGAGGCCCTGGATGTGATGGCGATATTTCGCTCACTCTAAGAGAGAATAACGGAGAAGAAAAAATTCCTGGTCTAAGAGATGACCTTCCTGCATTGCTTGGTAGAGATCAAGGAAATAGCACTAGGAGGGACCGCCTCAGGTATCCTGTATAATTTCCTATTCAAAGTAATAATAACACTACGAGGCCTAGACTCATATACATCATGATGTTTACATAAATAAGGTTGGCCCAAAAGAACATTACAAACTTTGAGAGGACAAACATCACATAATACCTTGTCTTTGAAGGGCTTGATGTCATACAACAATCGACAGTATTGGCTGACATGAAGACCGCTTCCTTGGCGGAGCCATCCAATGGTGTAGGGTTGTGGCTACGATGTTTTCGGCAGGGCCATGCACTTGATGACCTCTGCTAATATGAGGTTGTTCTGGCTATCACTATCAATGATGGAGTGCAACGGGGTTCCTTTTACCCACATCTGTGAATGGAAGAAGCACTCTCCTTCTTCTAGCTCATCTGGCTCACCAGGCTGGAGCTTGGTGGTAGAAATGGTGGCAATGGGTTACACGTCAATCATTC
>JASDQU010754275.1:0-18005 GCA_032191745.1 Picea mariana | reverse complement strand
TCATTCATCTTCATGTCACGGAGCTCATTCTTCAGACTCATAACTTGTCCAATGTTTCTGATTGAGAAGAGATTTATTAGGGCATCGTACATCTTCTTCGATCAGTCAATATGGGAGATGTAGGGTATCAAGTGGTATTTTATAGATTCCACTATGATACTCATAGCATTGATGTCACCGTCTTTGAACTTCTCTATAGCTGCAATGTTCTGCGGTTCCTTCTCTTTTCCTTCTTCAAACTCTGGTTTCATGATCTTTCCTTTCACGATATCCAACAGTTTATTCTTGGCAAGGATGAGGTCAATCCTTTTCTTCCACGCTCTGAAGTTAGTAGCTCCATCTAACTTGTTCTCCGGCTTCATAGAATAAGTCATGGCTACTTTGACTTGGTCAAACCCTAGATTTGACCACAAACTCAAACTTGACGTCTTGGCTTGCTGAGAGTACCAGGAGATGCGCTAGGCTAGGGTGCATTGATTTGTTAAGAGATTAGGTCAATCTCTTCAATTAATGTGTCTCAACGAGAGGATTAGGGTTTCTTCAACTACACTTTCTAGTAACCCTAGTTGCAGTGCTTTAGTGACTGCTCCTGTTAGAAACCCTAGCGAAATTTCTTCAACAAGCTTAACATCCTTATGGCTATGTTTCTTTCCAACGGTTAGACTAAAAGAAAGAGGTGTGGGCCCATATCCTGTTAGAATATAATGGATGTGCTCGTTTTACCATTGACAATATCTCTATTGTCACCCAACCATAGGCCAAAGCCACCCTTCGAGCACCTTAACCTTGACAAAGAATCACTCCGAAAGCAAACCCTAGGCTAGATAGCCAAACAAAGGGTAGCTCACCTTTCCCCAAGGATAGCACACCAACAAGAGCTAATCAGATGTTCCAAACCCTAGCCAAGAGGTAGTCCAAGCGTAACTGCTAGCTGCAACAGTTGCAACGACAGTTGTCCTCCAAACCTACGCAGAAACTGGGAAACTACAGTGCGCACAAGTGCTTCTCTACAATTCTGAGACTACCTACCAGAATGAGAATTGGCCTCCTATATTTATACTAATTATGGCTAACTACCTGGGCCGACTTCTCATTCTGGGTATCTGTCTGTTCAGTATATATTATTATTTATGGCTGACTTCTTCTCTTGGAGGCTAATAACCTAATATAAATTATCTTCTTGAGCCGACAAGTCTTCTAGGGTTATTAGCCAACTCATTAGGGTTTCTTCTTGCTTCCCGAAGTATTCTATCCTTGTCAGGTTTACACGTGGAGGTAAATACCTCCTGCAGCTACCATAATATTAACAGTGACGAGAAGTGCACTATCGAGCATTAGCCTCCTTTTCTAGGTTGTTCTTCTCATCACAACTTTCCTTTTTCTATCATAATTAATCACATGTATATCGACAATTTCATCTATTACTTCAGGAATTTGTTGATCTCCCCAGGTCAAAGTGTTGCCTAGGCTTCCTGCTGTGTAGAAATTTTCTATGACCGGTTCTTGTAATTCCTTAGCATGGGAGTTTTTTGTATGCTCTGGTCACCTGGAATCCTACTGGTCTTCATCGGCTAGTGGAGTCTTTATCCTATATGGGGAGATAGGAAAAGGATGACATTAGCTGGGGGATCATCCATTGAGATATTGATTTTTGGTTGATGTGTTTCTTCTACCTATTCACCAGCGCCTGAGTCATTCTTGGAGCTATCCTTCTGAAACTGTGTTCCCACTTGGTCGAGAAATTCAACGTCTAGAGTGCTTCTAGCCTCATGGTCTCCTTCCTAGAGATTTGGGATCAAAGCATTGGAAGTTGGAGAAGATTTTTCCCCTAGTTCTTCCTCTTCTATGATTGATACTGGGGTTATGTGCGAAACCTCTAAACTTTCATCATCGTCATATATGGTGATTAAGTATACGAGGACATTAGGCACACCCGTCCCACTTGATGCTCTAGTTATCCTTCCCTGATTTGTAGTAGTCACTGAAGATCCTGCTTGTGGTGAAATAGGGTTGGGGTTTTCTTGATCGACGGTTTCCTCTGGGGGAATTGTCTCTGAGCCATTTAGATTTTATCTGCAATTGCTTGTGTCAGTCAGAGTAATCCTCAAGGGTTCTATCAAAGGGATATCCGGGGGATTTTCTTCTAACCTTTGTATATCTCTTTGGGCTTCTTCCAGTAACAAAATCCCCCTCCTCCGTGCCTCTGTCGCTTCTACTGCTCTTTCTTCTTCTCTTACCCTGAGGGGTTCTTGAATTGTATGTTATATCATTTCAACCTTCTCATCCATAGTCATCTCTTTGAATCTAGTCATATTGAGGTTATCCTTTCTATGGAGCACCTCCTCCCAGTCCTGGGCGCCCTCTGTAAAGATTTTGTCTTCAAAACTATCATGAGCATATGGCCAACATGAGGATACCTACAATGCATGCTGAAGTACCAGATCTTTTCGATCATTCTTGCAAAATCGGCCTGTGGGGAATCAATACTCAAGTTGGCTCAACCCCTCTTGGTTTGCGTGTGTAGTGTCAACCATGTAAAACCCTACATGAAATCCATAAGGTATGAAATCTCTCTTCTTTTCTTTCACCAAAGTGGCATTATAGCCTTGCAAAATGCTCTGGTAGCAGATTTCTCCTATAATGAGTCAGTATGGGATGTGAATAGGTATTAAATGTGGCGCGCCAGCATCCCCGAACAATCTGATATAAGTGTTGGTTTCTTCAAGGTACCAATGGCCTACTTTTGAAACCATCTTTTTGGTTTCTGTTGTAATCCTTGGGAAGTATTTTCTAAATATAATAAAATGTACTCGAGTTATGAACTCATCGCATATTAGGGCATACAATATCTTGTACCTATTCTCCCAAATAATGTTGAAATATGCATGCACAGGTAGTTCAGCAACATGCCAGCTCAAATTCATGCCTGCAAAAACGTTCCTTGCGTAGATAATGTTCAATAGGTATGACGCCATGTGAAAATATGTCATTTCTCCATCCTTTAGTTTTTGGTCTTGCAAGATGTTAGTGCTTAAATTTTTGGAAATTATGGATCCCCAATTGAAGCTACTCCCAGAGATCGCCACAGTATATGCCAGGGGCATCCATGCTTCAGAAAAATTGGAGCAATATTTTTCCCCGTATAATCGACAGATCAAATCCATTAGATAAATATATGGCTCTCTGATGTTTGTCGTTCTGTACCACTCATTTCTCCTATTTGTGAATTTCTTGTCTTCTTTCCACCATGAAGCCATTAACCTACTAGTGTCATGGAACTCATAAAATTTGACAACAAACTCTGTATTTAGTCTTTCCTCCGGGTCTCTGAGTTTGTAGTATTTTTGGACATTTGTTTAAAGAAAGACACCAACACATTCGCCATTTTCATTGTTGATTATGAATTTCATCGCATCTGTGTGGTCAATTATCCATCCCAGGATTTCAATGCAGGAAACAATTGGGGTTCGGTTGGCCACCATATGTAGGAATGATCATGGGATGTTTAGGAATACCTGGTCATCCAACATCCTGACGTCTGGGTCACTGTGTGGTATAAAATCTGGGTAATATTATTGGTTGATCATGTTAAACATATCTTTCCAATGTGGGAGCACCATCTTGGACCCAGTTCTTTCCTCTGTGTCATTGAACGTCAGAGGCTAGGCAAACTACTTTTTGGTAGATGTGCATATAACAGGTTCCTCCTTTGAGGAAAAATCAAGCTCTCTTTCATTGTCCGGTGTGTTGATATTATGGTAGTTGCGGGAGGTATTAACCTCCACTTGTGACCTTTGATGAGATTAGAATATTCCAGGAAGCAAGAGAAACCCTAAAATACTTGGACATAACCCTAGAAGAGAAGTCGACTAAAGAAAATATTTTATAATGAGTCTTTAGCCTCCAGAAGGAGAATTTGGCCCATACAACTTAGAGAAAGTAGTATAAATATAGGACACAAGTTCTCATTTGAGACATATATCTCACAACTGCAGAAATTCACTTGTGTGCACCATAAAAATCTAGTAGTGCACAAGTATGGGGAGCAATTGCAGTTGCAGTTACTGCAACCGTAATTTCGTTCTTTCTGGGTTGTAATTTTTGATCAATCTTGGTTATATTTTCTTGGTGCATTAGCCTTGGTTGGCTATTGATCTGCTACTGGAATTCTTCTCTCTGTCAAGGTCAAGGTGCTCGAGGGTGGAATTCATGCCTATGGTTGGGTGACAATATTGCTATATTGTCTATGGTTAAATGAGAACACCCACTTTTCTAATAGGTTATGGGCCCACACCTCCTTCATTCATTCTAACCAGTGGAAGGAAGCTAATCCATAAAGTTATCAAGCTCGTTGAAGAACTTTCGCTAGGGTTTCTAGCAGGTGCAGTTACTAAAGCACTGTCACTAGGGTTACTAGTAGGTGCAGTTGCAAAAACCCTAAAAACTCTTTCCCAACACCTTATGATGGGACACCTTACTTAAGAAGAAGATATTCTATTTCACCTTATGCCAGCGCACCTCTTATCACTCTCAGAAGGAAAAAATGTCAAGCTTGAGATTTTGGGTCAAAATCAAAGTTTGACCAGTTATCAATCAATAGAAATCATAAATGAAAGACAGACCATATACATTATTCATCTCTCATAGGAACTCTTGAAGGTGAAATGTGGATGATTGACAGTGGCGCTTCCAGGCATATGACAGGAGACCATGACAAACTCTCTAATTTGAATGAAAAGAAGACATCCTACAAGGTAGAACTTGGAGATAAGAACACATATCCAGTCGAAGGAATTGGTCAAGATTCTGTCAAATTGAAAACATGTAATAATGTTTCATATGTACCTGGTTTAGAAAAGAATCGTGTATCCATATATTTCCTAGAAGAAAATGGAAACATAATAGCCTTCATAGATGGAAAAGTATTATCTCGGTCTAGAGACTCCAACATAGAGAATGCTAGAATTATTGGAATCCGTGAAGGAAGACTATACAGACTATTAGAAAGAAATGATGAACCACTTGTACATGATGAATTCAATCCCAATCAACTTTGGCATAGAAGGTATGTTCATATCAACTATCAAACATTACCTTTCCTCAAAAAGATGGTTGAAGGAATACTAGAACTATAATCTACACATGAAGGAATTTTCAAAGGATGTGTTATAGGTAAGAACATTAAGAAACCATTCTCAAGAAGCAATAATAGATCTAAGGAAATCCTAGATCTAATACAATCATATGTTTTTTGTCAGACACCAGTCAAATCTCTAGGTGGTTCTCTTTACTATGTAATCTTCATAGATGATTACTCAAGAAATACTTGGTTATATCTCTTGAAGACAAAGGACAAAGTTTTCAACAAGTTTCAAGAATTCAAAGCAGAGATAGAGAAGCTCACAAACAAGAAAATCAATACCTTGAGAACAGATAATGGAGTAGAATACACATCCAAGGAATTTTTTTCTTTTTGAAAATCGGCAGGGGTTAGGAGGGAGCTAAGTGTTCCTCATAATCCTCAACAAAATGGTGCAGCAAAAAGGAAGAACAAATCTATTAAAGAAACTGTGAAGGCACTAATGAACATCAAGGTTTATCTATGTATTTGTGGGGAGAAGCATCCATGACAACAATATATGTTCAGAACAGAAGCACCCACAGTGTATTGAAGGATATGACTCCAGAAGAATATTTCTCAGGAAAGAAAACTAATGTTGAACACTTAAGAATATTTGGATGCCCTGTTTACATTCACATCCCCAAGGATAAAAGGAAGAAATTAGAACCCTCGGGAAATCAAGGCATATTTGTGGGATACAATGAATCATCCAAATCCTACAGAATCTATATCCCAGAACAACATAAGGTTGAAGTCAGCAGAGACGTAACCTTCAATGAAAATATGGCTTTCAAGAAATCCATAGAAGAAACTATAGAAGAAGAAGAGTATGAAGAGCCTAAAGAAGAAAGCACATGTCTTACAGAAATTTAGAATGAAGAAACAGAACAACTTGATCATCTAATGAAACCATGTGAACCTATTGAATTATTCATTGTACCCAAAACCAAGTAACATCCATCTTGGCTTGAAGCTACTCTACAAGAAGCAAAAATACTCAAATCCCCAAGTGGCACCTTTAGAAAAAGAAAAAATCCCAAAAGATTCTCCATCTATGCAGCATGTATGACAAAGCTTCTAAATGAAGAACCCACCGCATTTTAAGAGGCAACTTAGAAGAAACAATGGAAACAATCCATGACAGAAGAACACCAGTCCATCATGAAAAATGATGTATGGGAAATTGTGCCTAGACCCATAGAAAAATGAGTAGTAACTTCAAAATGGTTCTATAAGATCAAACATGCAACAGACGGAAGCGTGGACAAATACAAAGCAAGGTTCATAGCTATAGGGTTCTCCCAGAAGGAGGGAGAATATTATGATGAGACATTTACTCATATTTCCAGATATACTTCTATTAGAGCCATTATATCTCTTCCTACTTCCATGGGATGGAGTTTACATCAGATGGATGTAAAGACATATTTTCTCAATGGAGCAATCGAAGAAGAAATATACATTGAAAAACCTCAAGGATTTGAAGTAAACTCCAGATACACTCATGTTTGTAGATTAAATAAAGCCTCGTATGGACTCAAGCAAGCTCCAAGAGATTGGTATGCCAGAATAGACAACTACTGAAGAAGACTTGGTTTCTCCAAGACTCATGCAAATCCAAATCTCTACTACAAAGTCATTAACAATGCACCTATGATTCTACTACTATATTTCGATGATTTATTCTTGATAGGTGAAGAATCTCTCATCACCGAGTGTAAGAAGGAACTAGCTTCTGATTTTGATATGAAAGACCTCGGTCTCATGCATTATTAATTGGGACTAGAAGTATGGAAGAAGCATGGCGAAGTATTCCTTGGACAAGGAAAGTATGCAGTGAAGATTCTTTAGAAGTTTGGAATGATGGATTGAAAATCCATTGACACTCCTATGACCACAAATATAAGGAAAGTAAGATACTCAGTTTCAAATCTAGTAGACTCGTCCCTATATCGACAATTGATTGGGTCATTGATGTATTTAGTGAATACTCGACCAAATATTTCTTTGTTGTAAACACCCTAAGTCAATTCCAGGTGGAACCCAGACATGAGCATTGGATAGTTGAAAAGCATGTTCTAAGATACATTTGTGGGACGTTAAACTATGGTTTAATATATACCTCATCTAGTGATAAACAACTTCATGGATTCACATATTCATATTGGGCAGGGAGTGCAGAAGACAGAAGGAGTACTTCAGGAATGTGTTTCATCTTGGGCTCCGCTACGACATCTTGGGGAAGTAGGAAACGTAATTCTATCACACTCAGCACAACAGAAGAAGAATATATCGCAGCATGTGAGGCATGTACAGAAGCAGTATGGCTGAGAAATATGATTTCTAGATTATTTGATCACGTTCCAAATTTGACCATAATATACTGTGACAATCAGAGTTGTATAAGGCTATCCAAACACCCAGTGTTTCATGAACAGTCGAAAAACATTGATATCAAATACTACTTTATTTGAGTTAAAGTCCAAGAAGGAGAAGTGAAGCTCCATTATATCTCCACAGATGAGCAAACAACAGATATTTTGACAAAGCCTCTGTCTAGGATAAAGTTTGCATACTTACGATACAAGTTGGGGATAGTGGAGATAAATCCCTTGGTTGAAAGGAAATAGATGTCTCTCTAGGTTGTGAGGAAGAACTGTTATATCATTGATTTATGGACAGTCCTTTTTCCAGTTTGGAAAATGATCCAGGATGGGAAGTTTGGAAAATGGTCCAGATCGGAAAGTCATTTTCGTAATGAAAATGGTTTGATAGATTGTTGATGTACCATAGACAATGATTCCCCTTGTGTCCAGAGTGGGGGAATGGTCTCGGACTATCATTATTCTTGGCAGTCACTCTCAGTAGTGGTCAAGTAGAATGGTTCTCCTGGTCAGGCATTCATTCTTTCGAAGTTCACAATTGTGAGCAGTTTCGAAGAATGGTCCATTTTGGAGGTTGGTACAGGACATTCATTTCCTTAGGAAATTGTCCAGATAGTCATTCCCTAGGGAAGACTCATTCTCTCCAGGTTGCACTATGTTTAGTGCTTGGGGAATGGCCTAGTTAGGTGAATGGTCCAAGTTCAACAATCAGTGACATGAATTCCCTAGGGTAGACTCATTCTATCCAGGTTGCACTATGATTAGTGTTGGAGGAAAGGCCCAGTTAGGTGAATGTTCGAGGCTCAGAAATCAGGGATAGTTATTCTTCCATGCTTGGGAATAATAGTCAAGATAGCCCATGGTTGATGCTTTTACTGTATGAGGGAATACGCTCTTCCATATCTCACAGATGTGAGTGGAAGAATGGCCCAGATGACTTAGTTTATATCATGATAATTTTTTTATGCAGGTTGATATCAGATGATATGATTTCTATGCAGACTGGATGTATCTGGATAGTAGATGTATGCTACTGTGATGGATGTGTTCCACTGTTTGTGACTATGTGTCATTGATTAAGTATTCGTGTGCTACTTGTTTTGGTTGTGTACCACTGGATAGTAGTTGTGTACTACTATGGATAGACACACTTTTGTTCTATCAGATGACATTCTATTGATTGTCGTGAGAATATCCAGTTGGATAATGATGATGGTGTTCATGATTTGATCATGAGATAGCATGTGTGGCTATAATGCTGCTAGCAGTTGAATGGTATGTTTGTGCTCAAGAACATTAAATTTTATACCTCCCTAGCTAGGAGGGAGTGTTGATATTATGGTAGTTGTGGGAGGTATTAACCTCCACTTGTGACCTTTGATAAGATTAGAATATTCCAGGAATCAAGAGAAACCCTAAAATACTTGGACATAACCCTAGAAAAGAAGTCGGCTAAAGAAAATATTTATATTGAGTTTGTAGCCTCCAGAAGGAGAAGTCGGCCTAGACAGCTTAGAGAAAGCAGTATAAATACAGGACATTGGTTCTCATTTGAGACAGATATCTCACAACTGTAGAAATCCACTTGTGCGCACTGCAGAAATCTAGTAGTGTGCAAGTATGGGGAGCAGTTGCAGCTGCAGTTACTGCAACCATAATTTCGGTCTTTCTGGGTTGGAATTTCTGATCAATCTTGGTTATATTTGATAGGTGCATTAGCCTTGGTTGGCTATTGATCTGCTACTATAATTCTTCTCTCTATCAAGGTCAAGGTTCTTGGGGGTGGCATTTGTGCCTATGGTTGGGTGAAAATATTGCTATATTGTCTATGGTTAAATGAACACACCCACTTTTCTAAAATGGTCTAGACCCTTCATTGACCTCTGCTTCCTTCATTTTGGGCGTTCTAGGTGAGCACCTAGTCCTTATCTTTCTTGGAGGCATTTTCCTGTAGAAAATAAATGAATGTTGTAGTGAGCATCCAACCAACTTCGACAAGAGTCATCGACACCATCACAAATGCATAAATGTTAAAAAACAATGCTAACCTTCTTGCTTGCAAGAAATTAACCTGGTCTTACTGGTAATCAAAATCAAAGAGCTGGTTGTAATCTCCTTAACACTCTCCCTTGCTCCTTCGTCTGCTTCAGGGAATACGTGATTTGTGAATGAAACATGTTTGGGTATATCCCTGAAAATTTAAACAGAGAGTATACTTACCTTGTCGCATCAAGTCTTCAATTCAGGAGTGAAAATGTGATATGCGCAATCTATTACAGAATCTTCATCATGCCTAGGATTAAATGCAATGCAGAATCGATTTACTTCATATTTTATTGGTGAAATCAAATTTAGACTATTGGTCGACGTGCAGGGTTGTGGTGTTGGTTGCGTAAAAAGTTTGTTTATCAAGACGTATAAATATATATTACCCCAGCTAGGGATGTCCCATTGAATTACCAAACCCTTTTTGTATTTACTAGAATAATCAGTATCGAGAGATATGGTGCATAGCAAATCAACTGGGGTCGTTGGTATTGGCGGGTGAAATTTTGAACTAAGATGAGGAGCTCATTATTCTAGCGATCATCCAATAGTCAATCAACGTATTGAAGTCGACAGGTCAAATTTGTCATTGTTTTGTTGGTGTATCTAGGAAAAATTTACGACGCCGACCAAGACCGTCATACAATACTGACGTGGAAATACCGTCATGGACGTACAAAGATCACATGGGGAAAATACTAAGCCATACAAATTACTTACGTGGCAAAGACACATGATTGTTGATTGTGACCTCTACGGGAAATAAATTCAGCATCGGTGATTTTCTTTAGACATACAACCTTGACTACAACACCATATCATGTAGATGCCAATGATGTATCAGTGACCAACGATCGACGATTACTGATGGTTATTGTTTCGTAATTTTGATCTTTCGGGTTTCACCAACTCTAAAAAATGTATCGACGATTGGTGATCAGAGGTTGGCTATGCCCCATGTTAGTGGGTTTCTTTTCGTATTTCGCTGATGCTGACGGTGTATCGATGATTTTTAGAAAACTTCTTCGCAAGACATAATCAACTATCAACACACCATTTCTTCCATTTTTTCGACGTCGATGATACATCAGTGATCGCCAATCGATGATTATCATTTTTATGTGATCATTTTACTACTCAGATTGCATCGATGTCGATAATAGGTGTGTGGCTCAAAATTTTAGTTGTGTATACTTAGTTAAAATGCCAAGTTTTCTTGGATAAAAGTTCAATTTATTCAATAACCCCAAGCCAACCCGAATATGATTGATGAAAAAAAAGCATAATCAATATATGACCTCATTGATTCCTACACAACTGACTAAACTCAAAAAGACAAAGTGGTACCCAAAAAGAAAAAATTTCACAAAACTTTTAGGGTGTGTTGAGTGCTTAACATGTTGGAGGGCATGAGTGATGAAGTGCCATGTGGATTCCACATGACAGTGTTTTGGATACCAAGCTTATGAGTTTGAAAAACCATAGAAGGCCATAACCTTTGATCCCAAACTCAAAATTAAGCATGGTTGTAATCGTTGGAAAGCTCTTGATGAGTTGAAAATGATGTTGCCCTCGAGAAAAGGTATAGAGATAGCAGAAGAATAAAGAAATTTTAATGCCTCACTCCTTAAAATGCTACTTCGGGGTTTGGGTGTGTTACATACTTATGCATTGGTGATGCCCAACATGCAGAAGTGACCAAACAAATGTCTCTATCTAGTGACTTAGCATTATAAAGTGATTTTATAAAGTTAAGAAAGTTCTTTTATTATTTAATGAGTAAAAGTGACCTTATAAATTTTGGGTCGCGTAAGTGATTTAAGTGAACTCAATGAAATATTAAGTCATGTTCATTGATCTTGTGGAGAAAGACTGAATCTCAGCCATTGAGATCTAGTATTAGGAATTTTACTCATCAATGAGTAAATAAAACCAGATATTGAGAGAGATGGGGCACACTTTTCAAGGGAGATCGAGAGGGAAAGTGAAGAGACACATTTTCCAAGAGAGATTGAGTTGAAAGGAAAAGAGGGGAAGCAAAGGAGGATTGGCATGCATCCAAAGGAGAATAGGAGGCACACAAACCAAGAAGTGATCAACATTTAATATTAGTCCATACAACATTAAAGGAGGTCGTACACTATGGATTTAGTAGGGTTGTACAATTGTTTTATGCACAAAAATCAAGGCAAGTGTTGCATAGATTTTGTGGTAGTTTTTGGGTGCATTTATTGTTGTAGCTTGTATGTACAGAACAAGACCATACAACAGATATTTGGGCACATTTTTTAAGGAATTTTTTGTTGTTGTGTTGACTATACAGAACCGTACAAACCGTACAATAGGTTGGCACATAAATTGAAGTGGATTGTTGGCACATTCCTATAGATAAGTACTATGTATTTCTTGCTGAAAAATATTGTTGCTGTAAACTCAGAATTTTTCCTATGATCTCAATAAAAGAATCTCTCCTTGGTTTCTTTTACCTTCAGAGTTTTTCCAAGGTCATTTCCCATATATATGTGTGTCAAATGTATGGTTGAATGTTCTCTATTGTTCATTTATTTATGTTGCTAAGTTTCATATTGCTTCGTCATTTTTATTTTTGCTCATATACTACTGTTGAATGTTGGTTGTTTATTGGATTAATGTTATATCTTTATTGGAGGTTGAAAGTAGTTTTTGACTAAGTATTTGACGTAAGTCACTGTAAATTTAACATGGTTGAGAAGAACGTCCCTTGTACGCAACCAATTGGTTCAACCATTAAAAGATAAGTTTTATGTTAAATTTTCATGATTAATTCCACTATGTAAATGTTAATTTGAATGTTATTATGTTTGTTGGGTATGCATGCATTCATGGTTTTCACCATGTTGTAAATGCATGAGGAATTATGGGTTTTTTTCCCCTTGGTGTATTTTATATGTGTGGGGCATTTTTAATATGTTTTTATTTAGAAGGAAACTATGCTACAGTTTGGTAGCAGAGGAAATTTAGTTTTTGTTGGTAATGGGTATGTTACAAAGCATGGAAAGCTCGATATCTTATGTCTTGGACCTTCCAAGTTTGAAGAGGTAGTGAACACAAATTCCTTCTACTTCAATCACCTAGATGAAGAAAGATTGTAGCTCTGGGTTAATGGGAAAATTCTTAAGCATTTTTATTGAGACGTCGGTGAGTGTCATAGTAATTTAGTATATGAGAAAATGAAAATCTTGTATGACCAGTAGAATTGGAGTAGTTATTTCATTTCATGTTCCCTTTGACATTTTGGCTCATGTCTTTTTTTAGAGCCACTTTTGACATCATGGATTTAGATTTCATGTTCTTTATGTATTTTTTTGTCAGGGTGACAGTCTCACAATGCTATGAGATCTTATCTATTTCTTATTGAGTTGTATCAGGAATTGACATAGATTCTAGAGTTCTCATGCACTCTATTCTAGAGCTCATCCCCTAGATGGAGCGAGTTTTCACCCCTCATGTTTCATGAGGTTTCACCTATGATTTTCATCACACATGACATATGTTAGAAAATGATATGTGTAGATTATTGACATATTCATGGGGAATTATTATGGATGCACACCCTTTCCATAGAACTTCCCTTATGGATTGTTCTAACTGCTTCTCTATGGTGGGTGCACGATGTCTAGAGGAGAGTGGTTGTTACACAATTATTTTTCACCCATATAGAACATCAAGATCTCCATTATTTGATCACTTATGTACCATGGTTGATTTTAGAGCATTTTCACGATTGTATCTCAACATTACACTGAGATGATTGGATGTATTTGTATCTAGGAAGGGTGTTTCATATGTTTCCCCTTTTATTTTTATGTTATAGTCATTGACATGGCTATGGTCTTGAAATGTGGTGATTTCTTGGTGGCTTGGTGGATAAGAGTTTTTGAGAACATGGTGTTATATTGCATGTATGGATAACACTTTGATTTGATTGATATCATATGTATGTGGAGTGCTTATCATATTTGACCTTGTTCACATGTTTTTAGTTATTCAAGATGTTTATTTTGGCATGGTTCAATATGGTTAGATCCCTTTAGTTGGATCACCCTAGTTCATCGAGAGACGTTTGACACATGTTCCAATTTTCTATGATGTGTATTTGAACCCCTTGTGGAGCACTCCCCATTGTTCACACACTTAGAGGGTGATTACACATTAAAGACCACAATTGATGATTATTTTATACCTATTTAGATGGATGTGTCACCTTGAGGAGCTACATGTTCCACATTAGAGGTGTTTTACTTGGAATTTGAACACATTCTCTTGCACCTTTGATAGAACATCCACCTTGGAAGATTCACCTACTATTTTAGGAGTTGGTTGGCACATGCTTGAGGAGTTAGTTGGAGGGTGACTTGTCTTGAGGATATCTAAGAGAACGTTGGATAATTTGACATGCTCAACTACCTATTTTGAGGAGGCACCCCCCTTTCTTGGAGCTCATTTTGATTGAGATTTGTACATGTGGTATGGCCACTCATATTTTATTATGTTTTTTTTACTTAAACAATCAAGTCAGTTGGTGGATATGTTACTTTATGGATTCCTAGATTAGACTTGGGGTATTGAACATGATATTAGTATTTTATTGAGGAGGTTGTTGAGCCTAAAATCTATATAATAGAGGCCCCTCCATTTGTAATTTCTATTGAAAGTGCTCCTAGTATTTAGAGATTATTTTTCTCTAGATTCTTGTCAAATAGTTTGAGGTATTAAATGGTGCTATATTGCTAATGTGAGGTGATTCTATTTGGTACTAATTGTTCGATGTGTTATTGTAGATTTGTACTTGTCAGAGTATACTTATTGAAGCCAAAGTAAGGGTCTTATCAACCATCATGGATGTGAATTAGGTGTGAATGTTCCTTCCCCCTACTTACCTTATTGTTTCATTATGGAAATGAATCTAATTACGTGTAATATCTTGTGAATTCTTTCTTAGATTATTTCCTAGTGAAAAAGTACCATATAAATCAACCTAAAGGTGAATATCTTAGAGGCCCCTTTCTATTATAAATTTTGTCATAATTTTTAACCAATTTACGGTTGTTGTAGCATGCAATTTGCGAATCTTTTTTCCGATAATCTATGTTAAAACAATTCTCAAAGATTCTCATTTGACCCCATTTTCCCAATCTAGAAAATAGGCACTTGTCCTCCCCTTTCAACCACCTAAAAAATACATAAAAATCAACTCTTTATTTATCTTTTGCAATATGAAAATTAAGAGTGAAAAACACTTTACTTCAAAGTGCCCTGAATCTAAAAACTAACATTAAATCATCATCTTAAACTAGACTTATATTTCTATTTTGCAAATATTGAAATTACTAGTAAAATCTCATAAATCGGTTTTGTTTTAAGTCTAGATAATCTTTCATTCTTTGACCTATTGCTAGACTTAATTTTATGCAACAAAACTATGCAATTTAAATATGTAATAATCCCTAAAACCAGATTTATTCCAAATCCCAAAGCACCCTCATTTTCCATTTTTCATTTGGACTCAACTTAACTTACAAATTCTCCCCTTGAACTAGAAAAGAGCCAACCTAAATTGAGGAAAAGAGCCATTGTGGGGACAATGAGTGGCCTTTCTAAGTTACATGTTTATGATCAAGAATTTTTACTCCATATAAAACCTACATGGTAACAGAGCCCTTAGGGCACACTTTTCAAGGAATATTACAAATTTGAAATGTCGTGTTACAACAAATTATAACGGCAACAAATCTTCTCCTTTGTCTTTCAAATATTCTGCATATTAGACCCTTCAAAAATCATTTCATCTACATACAATAGAAAGATAATATAGATTATATTTTCTAGCCTTTTAAAATAAACACAGTGATTAGAATGACATCTACTATAACTTTGTTCTGTCAAAAACCTGTCAAACTTCAAATACCACTATCTTGGAGCTCGCTTTAGGCCATACAAGATCTTCTTCAACCTGCATACCAAATTCTCCTTCCCTTTGACCTCATACCCCTGTGGTTGCTACATACAAATCTCTTCCTCCAAATACCCATGGAGAAAAGTTGTTTTTACACCTAACTATTCAAGATGCAAATCTTCTACTGCCACTAGACTTAAAATAGTCCTAATTGAAGTCATTTTAACAACAGGAGAAAATATTTCATCAAAATATATACCTTTCTTTTGTGCAAACCCATTTACAACAAATCTAACCTTGTACCTCTTTTTTCCTCCATCTTCTTCCTTCAACTTGTAAACCCATTTATTCTGCAATGTTCTTTTTCCTGCAGGAAACTGAACCAAGTCCCAAGTCAGGTTATTTACCAAGGAATCCATTTCCTCTTCCATGCCTTACTCCCACTTCATTTTGGTTTCTACCTACATTTCCTCTTCATAACATTCTGGATGACCAGAATCAATCAACAAAAAATAATACAATGAAGGAGAGTATCGTTCAAGGGGTCTACTTAACCTGATAGATATTCTAACAAAACTTGAAGGAGTTTGAGGTATATGTTGATCATGTTGTTGTATATTTTGATTTTATAGTACCTTTGGAATTTCTTTTTTAGTGATCTCATCAAGCACTGTGTATTCTGGTTTTTCTTTTTCATGTTTCTTTCCCTGCAATTGATCTTTGTACATGACCTTCTCATTGAATATATGACATATCTACTCCTAATGATTTTTTTATTTTCATAATCCCATAAGCGATAACCAAAATCATTAACATTGTATCCAATAAAGGTACACTTCTTGAATTTTGCCTCAAGCTTTGTTTTATTTTTTTTATCAATATGGACAAATGATTCACAACCGAAAGTCTTCAAAAAAGAATAAATTACATTTTTTCCTGTCCATGCCTCCTGTGGAATTCTACCATCCAAAGAGCTTGAAGGTCCTTTGTTTATTAAGTAAACAACAGTATCTACAACATCTCCCCAGAAATGTAATGGCAAACCAACATGCAATCGCATACTCCTTGTACACTCCACGATTGTCATGTTCATCCTTTCTGACACACCATTTTCTTTTAGTGTTCTCAGAACTGTCTTTTCTCTACGAATATCATGGTATGAACAATGATCATCAAACTCCTTGCAACAATATTCACCTTCACTGTTTGATCCGAGACACTTCAACCTTTTTGCTATCTCATTCTCAACCAAAGATTTCCATTTCTTAAAAGTATCAAAAAAATCAGATTTTTGTCGAATGCAATAAACCCAAATTTTTCTAGTTGTATCACCAATAAAAGTAACATAATAATGAGATCCACCAAGAGATGATATGTGAGCTGGTCCTCATACATCTGTATGCACAATCTATAACCTTTCACTCTTCTTTTCTTTTATGACTCTCTTTTGTTTTCCATGAACCCAATTCTCATAGAAATCCAAATCAATTTGTTTCAGATCTAGAAACAAATTTATTTTGTGAAGTATCTATATTCCCTTCTCACTCATGTTTCCAAGCCTATGATTCCACAGTGTTGTATCCACTCTTGTAGAATCTAAAGAGATAGAAGAGTCAATATTACCAGTACAGAAATACAATGTACCTGCCTTCTCTCCTCTTTCTATCACCAATTATCCTTTGGTGAACTTCCACACCTTATCTGTAAATATGGATATACAACCTTCACTTGCCAACTACCCTGTTGAAATTAGATTTTTCCTTAGATCTGGAACATGTCTTACCTCTTTCAACAACCATCGTTTTCCATTGTTTGTTTTATTTTTACCTTTCCCATTCCAACAATTTTGCATGGTGCATCATCACCCCAATGAACCTGTCCAAAATCACCTTGAACATAATCTATAAAATGTTTCCTATGGGGTGTGGAATGAAATGAAGCCCCTGAATCTACTACCCAAGACTCAGAAATATTATCTAAAGAAAGAATCAAAGCATCTTGTAACACATCACCTGTTACATTTGCTTCCTGATTTTTCTCCTATTGTCCATCTCTTTGTTTCTTTGGAGCTCTGCAATCTTTCTTCAGATGTCCTTTCTTCTCACAATTCCATCACTATCTTTCCAAATATGGATTTGGATCTACCCTTCCTAGAATTCTCGTGGTTCCCTGAGCCCTTTCCCCTATCCTTTTGTATTCCCATGTCCTCGATGTTTAACGCATTACCTGATGTATCACCTGTGCTTTTCCATCACATTTACTCAATAAGGATAACACCAACAAAATCATCAAATTTTAAAGTGTTTGAACCATATACATAGTTACTTACAACCATGACCAAGATCTTCCATATTTTTGGCAATGAGACCAATATTAGAAGAGCCCTTACCTCATCATCAAAGTCCACTTTTATACAAATTAGTTGATTAGTAACAATATTAACTTCATTTAAATGATCTGCAACAGACCCACCTTATAACACCTTCATATTAAATAATCTCTTCATTAGAAATACCTT
>JASDQU010754274.1:54773-65437 GCA_032191745.1 Picea mariana | reverse complement strand
TAATTATTTAACAAATAAAAAATAATATATATATATATATATATATACACGAAAGAGTGACCAATCAATATAAAATGAATACATAACAACTCTCTCTATATAAAACTAGGAGAGAGTGACAACTCTCAATATAAATTGAATACATAGCAACTTTATATACATAAAACTGGGAGAGAATAACAACTCTCAATATAAATTGAATATATAACAATTCTATTTTTTTATAAAAAAATCAACCTTATTTTTTTATATTTATTTTAAAATTTAAATTTTTATTATTTATATAATATAATTAATTATTATTATTATATATAATAATAATTTAAATTTTAAAATAAATATAAAAAAAAAAAAAAAAATTATAAAGATCAATACCTAAAAAATAAAGAATTGTTATATCTTCAATTTATATTGAAATTTCCCAATTTAATATATGGCTATTTGAAACATATGTAAATTGAAAAGGCAATCACTAATATTATTACATTTAGTAGTGTTGGATAAGCTACATTATGTAGCTCCAATATATATTAAATATCAAACTAAAACATTGTAAGTTATTAATTATATTTTCTTTTATTTGGAAATAAAAGATTGAGAAGAAAATCAATAATACACTTAGTAGTTTTGGATAAGTTAATCATATATGTCTCAAATATATGTTAAATACTTAATTAAAATATTTTAAATTATTGTTTATATTTTTCTCTATTAAAAATAGAACTTTCTTATGTGAATTCAATAAATATTAAATTATTATTTTTAAATAAATAATAAAAATGTAACAATTCAATGCCTAATATTCTATGTTTTAACTTTTTTCTTACTTATCTACTCCTTTTCTACCATTATTGCAAATTCACTATATAAAATTGAATACCTAATATTCCATGTTTTAACTTTTCTCTTACTTATCTACTCCTCTTCTACCATTATTACAAATTCATTACATAAGATTGGACTACATAAATCTTCTCCATTTTCAAAGTAAAGAGAAGTGTGAACAAAGACGAACAAACTATTAAGTATTGAGTTTGATTTCAATAACTTTAAATGAATTTGAGGTTTGGACATTATCTAAATATGTGCTTGCAATTATGTGTTAAGATCTATTTCAATAAATTTGAATGGATTTGAGGTTAATATTTTTTAAAGTAGAGAAAATTTTATAAAAAGAAACAAATGATTATATATTGAGTTTTATTTCAATAATTTTGAATGAATATGAGATATGAATATTATCTAAATATGTGTTTGCAATTATGTGTTGACATCTATTTCAATAATTTTGAATGAATTTGAAGTTTAAATTTTTCAAAGTAGAGAGAAGTATGAATAAAGAGGAACAAATGATTATGTATTGAGTTAGCTTTCAATAACTTTGAATGGATTTGAGATTCAAATATTATCTAAATATATGTTTGTAATTATATGTTGAGATAACTTTGAATGAATTTGAAGTTTGAATATTATCTAAATGTGTGCTTACAATTATGTGTTGAGATTTATTTCAATAATTTTGAATGAATTTGAGGTTTGAATATTATTTAAATGTGTGCTTTTGTAAAGAATTCATTGAAATTCAAATTCAAATGACTGTGTTTTCATGTTGCATTGGGTACTTTTCTCTCGCCTTGTTAATTCTCGAATTTTAAGGTAGTTTGAACCTCAAATGGTGTTTTCCCTTTTGCACAATAAATTCAGTGCAAATGGTTGTTGCTCAACAAAAATATTGATGGGTGGTGGTCATGCAAGCATGTGAAAAAGATTAGGGATAGAATGGAGCAAGCATGGTCATGATGGGTTGGAAACCATAGGGATTGGGTTATGTTTTGGCCAGTTTTTCAAACTAGTTGACAATGATATAACAAAAAAACAAAAACTAAGTTCTTAATCGATTGATGGCAACAAGATCTTACCAGATCCTCCCTGAAAACTGTGGGTGGCAAAACGTTCGATAGTTGGGACAAAATTGTAGCTTGAGGTTGAAAGATGAAGCTTACTTGTCACATTTGATCTCTTGACAAGTAACAGAAACATACACAATATAAATGATGTACTGATTTGAAATACAATATTGGAGACAGATTATGGACAATATCTATCAATGCATTCCTTCCATATGTTACTATCCCCCTTGGGGTCCTTCCCATAGCCATCCAATTCTCTTATCACCTTCCACACCCCGTTGTTGAACTTAAATCCAATCCAAAACCCTAGCAAGCACACTCGATCTCGTTGCCTGAGCTTGTTGGGATTTGGTGACAACAAAATCCTCCAAGGATGGATTTGGATCCTATTATTCTGCGTTGGTTGCAACTAAAATAGACTAAGTTAGAATATGGATATGAGTGCATTTAATAATCAGTTTCTTTTGTAAATGTATATAAATTCATGTAAGCCCGTAGGGGTAGATACGACAGAGTGAGAGGAATGAGAGAACTTGCTAGTCTGTTGTAATCTCCATGATCTGAATAATAAGACAACAGATGCCTATGCTTGGTGGACGTAGCGCAACGTTTGGGTGAACCACGTGAAATCCCTGTGTTTCTTATCTCTATGATTGTTAATTATCATATGTGAATTGTGTCTTCCGCATTTGAAATTATAACAAGTGGTATCAGAGCTGGTTAGAGGAGAGGGCGTCAAATTTCGGAGGAGCAGCAGCATCTTTGTGAGGTGTGTCGATTTCTACATCGTTGCAGGTCCCTCCTCTAGAAGGGTGCGACGTCATACTAGTCAAACTTCACGCATGTTCGAAAGTCTGTAATCGTTGTGGTCCAGCTATGAAGTACAATGCGTATACTTTAAAATAGCCACACTCCAGCTGCACTGAGAGGTGAGAGGAATGAGAGAACTTGCTAGTCTGTTGTAATCTCCATGATCTGAATAATAAGACAAATGATGCCTATGCTTGGTGGACGTAGCCCAACGTTTGGGTGAACCACGTGAAATCCATGTGTTTCTTAACTGTGTGATTGTTAATTATCATATGTGAATTGTGTCTTCCACATTTGCAATTCTAACAAGTGGTATCAAAGCTAGTTAAAGGAGAAGGCGTCAAATTTCGAAGCAGCAGCAGCATCTGTGTGAGGTGCATCGATTTCTACATCGTCGCAGGTCCCTCCTCTGGAAGGGTGCGACATCATACAAGTCAAACTTCACGCGTGTTCAAAATTGCGGTCCAGCTATGAAGTACAGTGCGTATAATTTCAAGACAGCCACACTCCAGCTGCACCGAGAGGTGCGACGACTCCTTTTAAACCAAAAGTCACAATCTCGCATATTTTAAAGGAATTCGCATATTTTTAAAGGAACTTAAGGTATGGTCTTTGTTGTTTGAAAACGTTTATGGTATGATGTACGGATGGAGGATGCTATAAAAGGTGAATATATTATGCATATCATATTAAGTATTTTATGCATATCATATTATATATAAAAGGTGGAAGCATTAAAAAGGTGGATTTTAATTTCTTTCTTTTTTTTTTAATAAAAGGTGAGGAAAAGGTGGGGCTAAAAAGGTTTTTTTGATTAAACTTTTTTATTAAGCCTTATACCATCGTTCTTCCACATATCTTTTCAAAAGGCATTGGTTATTATAAGCAGTTTTGGGCATTAGGAGATTTTGTGGTAATGGCTAAGATGCAGAGTTCGAAGTTTGAAGTTGAAAGGTTCAGTGGTAAAAACAACTTTGAGCTTTGGAAGCTCAAGATGCGGGATTTACTGGTACAACAAGGGTTGCAAAAAACATTGACAAGCAAGTCAAAGAAACCAACAGCCATGACGAATGAGGAATGGGAAGATCTGGATGCAAAAGCTCTTAGTACCATTCATTTATGTCTGGTGGATGATGTTCTATTTAATATCGTAGGAGAGGATACAACATCAGGCTTATGGAGAAAGTTGGAAATTCTATATATGATGAAGTCCTTGATGATCAAAATCTACTTGAAGAGACATTTGTACAGTTTGCAGATGAAAGAAGGTACAAAAGTTGTTGACCATTTAAATACCTTCAGTACCCTTATAGTTCAATTGACCAGTATGGAAGTTAAATTCGAAGATGAAGATAACGCTATTACACTATTGTGTTTGTTGCCTGAGTCTTGGGATAATCTAGTCACCTCTATTAGATTTATCTCAATAGATGTTTTAGATTATGACTCTATTGTGGGAGCTTTGTTGGCTGAGGAGATGAGGAGAAAATATAGTCAAGAAACCTCAACTTCAGAGGTGATGTTGGTCAAAGGTTGAACTAAAAAGAAGAATGAGAGAAGTTTTTCTCGATCTAAGTCAAGACACAGAAAGGGTAAAGCAAAATGTTGGTACTGTGGCAAAACAGGACATCTCAAGAAAGATTGTTGGAAAAGAAAGGAATCTGAGGAAAACTCTACAAAGAAAGAAAATTTGGCTGTAACAAATTCAGGTATGATTGATCAAGTTTTATCTGTTTCTAGTAATTTACAATATCAAGAAGAATGGCAGTTATATTCAGGTGCCTCCCACCACATGTGCTCACATAGAAATTGGTTCATTTCTTACCAATCTATTGATGAGGGTGTAGTGTTTATGAGAAATGGTATTCCCTGTAAAACTGTTGGGGTTGGTAGTATTAGAATCAGGATGTTTGATGGTATTGTTAGGGAATTAACGGATGTTAGATATGTACCCGAGCTTAAATCAAATTTGATTTCATTAGGAGTGTTGGATTCTTGTGGATATAAGTATACAGATCAGGGTGGAGCACTCACATTGTCGAAAGGTAATTTAGTAGTGATGAAGGCAACAAAGGTTGATAACCTTTATAAGATGGAAGGCAGTACTAAAGTAGCATATGAAGTGACAAATGTATCTTCTTGTTTATGGCAGAAGCATCAATTTCATAAGAGAAACAAAGAATTGCAGGTACTGGTAAACGGTAAATCATTTCTATACTTAAAATCTTTGTTTCTGAATTCTGGCTTGTTTTATATCTCTGCAAGTTATGATGGTGGTATAAAGGGATGTTGTGTGTGGGATCTTACTTCTCACAAAGTCATCATTGACATAGATATAGTATGTATGGAACAACCAAAAGGGTTGATTCAAGATCGCAACGGTAAATTTTTTTTCATGCTAGATAATCATTGTATGGCCTATTGGTACCTAGGCAAATACACAAGAGGTTTGAACCTTCATAGTGAGTCAAAATTTTTCAAAGGGTAGGAATGACTATACAATTTATAGTACATTCACAGTATTGATGTTATTTGTTGATGATATGCTCTCGATGCAAGCCGAAGCGTGGATAAAATCAGTAAGAAAATGAATCAAGTGGACAGGACAATTCAGATGAGGGATCAAGGAGCAACAAAAAAAATTATGGGCATGGAAGTATACATAGATGGTAATGGTAAGTTGTGGTTGGAGTTCAGTATGAACATTGTAAAACCAGTTTTTATCCCTCTTTCTTTCCATTATAAGTTTTGTTCAAGCATAGGTCATGTCTATAAAGAAGAAAAGGATATGTCTCGTGTAAGTTCAGTAGGAGGTCTGGTGTATGTGATGAAATGGTTAAGACCAGATGTTTCACATGCTAATGATGTTGTCGGCTATGTGACAGATTCAGGTGCTGCAGTGAAATGGGTGCTTCAACATTTGAGAAGCACAAATGTCACCTATAAAGGTTAAATTGAGATGGTCTATGATAATTGTAATGTATATTTTACAAGTGTCTTGTATAGGAGGAGATCTATCACTAAATATGTCTCACAACACAGTTGTGGAAGACATGTTGGAGGTGAAGTGACCCCTGAGGAAATCCAAACTTGTGCAAGTCACACAAGCAAGATCATGAAACCAGTTTTATTAGAGAAGCTGCAGTGGTTCTTGGCTTCTCTTGGATTGCATAAAAGGTGATGAACAAAAGGAAGGAGCAAGGTATCATGTTAATAGTTGTCAACATGGACATTGTTGGGATTTGGTGACAACGAATTCCTCCAAGGATGGATTTGGATCCTATTATTCTCCATTAGTTGCAACTAAAATAGACCAAGTTAGAACATGGATAGGAGTGCATTTAATAATCAGTTTCTTGTGTAAATGTATATAGATTCATGTAAGCCCGTACAGGCAGATATGACAGAGTGAGAGGAATGAGAGAACTTGCTAGTCTGATGTAATCTCCATGATCTGAATAATAAGACAACCGATGCCTATGCTTGGTGTACATAGCCCAACGTTTGGGTGAACCACATGAAATCCCTTTGTTTCTTATCTGTGTGATTCTTAATTATCATATGTGAATTGTGTCTTCTGCATTTGCAATTCCAACAACCCTTGGGATCCATGTATGATAACACATACCACAGGAAGCTCGTTGATGGGTTCCCAAATATATGAAGTGTCATCCTCGAAGTCTCCACATCATAATCGCTCAACCCTAGGCTCTTCCTGACCCCCCAAAATGATTACAAAAATTCTCAAAGGCCTTTTTGAAATTGGGTGTCTTGAGTTTTGATCACTTGTCCTGGTGCCTTGCCTTTGGGATATTGTATACATAAAAGAGTTGTTCAGACAGGATAAGGGCCTTGGGATAAGACCCATCATGTTCTTTTTCAAGAGCTTTGCTGCCGACTCTATGAGATAATTACTCAAAGAATACCCAACAATCCCATCCTCGTATTCCCTATGGTGAAAGCAAGAAAACCCTTCTTGGTTTGAGTTGATTTGGGTTTGAATTGCATGAACAAGCTTAAATTTCGCAATTCTCTTATAAGTAGGTTTGTTGGCCAATAGAATTGCCCCACCCCCCACCCTGAATAGGCAATTGGTTACCACCATGAATCTCTTAGGCCCAGGATACAATCTCTACAAAACATTATCAGAGCTCGCTATCATCACAAATGAATCATTATGAACTCTAAGCAAATCATTGGACATATCTATGGTGATTAGAGTTGTGTTGTAGCCCATCCCTGGCAGGTTGTATACCTTGATGTTTTCTTACATCTTGAAATGGTTTATCATGTTGACTGGGAGTAATGGAGATGGTGAAAAACAAAAAATTTTGATGATGAGTATACTGATACGAGAAGACAAAGTACCATAACTAAAAAATTGTGTAATGAAGGATTTGAGAAATTTCATCAAAAGTTGAGAAAATATTAGGATATGGACAAAATAATAGTTCTTGGAAGCCCAGAAGAAATCCTCTCAATCCATTACAAGAAAACTACAATGTTGATTGAATACTGAGAAAGATGTTCATGGTATAAGGCTCAACAACTCGAACGAAAATTGAGTGGTAATAATTTGGAAGTAGCATGGAATCCCCATAATTTGTGATGATGCATCTAAGCAGAAAACCCAGAGATGGTGTGCCTCAGTTTTTGGCAACCAACAATGGTTTCTGGCATCGTAGTAGCAAACTCTATAATGTTGAATCCGAAAACCACCATTTTGTAGACACCTTCGAGTTGGTGATTTTAGGGGATGGATAGTGGAATCAAAAAACCACTTTACGGGACAGATGGTGGAATAAAGAAACCACTTTAGAGGATAGATGGTGGACTTAAAAAACCATCATTTTGTAGCTACTTATCAATTAAAAATTGTAAGGAATTGACGGTGGAGGATGCGTCAAGGTTCTCAAATAAAGCGGACTAGATATGAAGCCATTCAAGGGTTAAATGAGGATGCGTCGATAGTCGTCGAATAAAGATGATTTTATATGGATCCATTCAAAGGTTCAATGAGGACATATACTTAGCCTTACATACCAAATATTGTTTTTAAAGACCCTAGTGAAATTGAAACGTGTTAATAAAGGGATTCTCTAATAAAACATATGAAAATACAAAATGCATTAAAAATTAAGCCTACGCTTACTTAAGGGAAGAGGGGGTAGGTTATGATTAAATCATCCCAATCACTAATGGAATTTGATGTTTGATGTTCTGTAGAAAAAAAATCCGGTCGTTATAAATTTGGCACGTTAAATGTGATAGACCTAAAAATGATCAAACCACTGATTTGATGTTCAATTGTTCGGGTAACCTGTCATAAATTCGTATATGTGTAGTAACTAGTACAAGTAACTATTTCATACTATAATGCATCTGAAATGGTGACTAAATCATGAGGGCATGCCCAGGTGGTGACATAGGTTCATTGGTTTTTTACTATTTGGTTTGGAGTCTAGATTTTAAATATAATTTGATTATTATATCATTAATAGAGTAGGTGAACTTGAAATGTGGGCAAGGAATTGAATGGTGTTGGAATCATTAACATATCTGGATAGAAGTTCAAGAAATCCGTGGGAATTTATAGATGGTTTTAATAATATTTCTTCTGCTATGATCAGATGGACTTTGTAGTTATCAATCCAGATGTAGATCCGCCCTAGAGAATAATTACTAGTTTCATTTCAAGTCGCAATAAAAGCAAGGCAAATTGACCTCCTTTAGATAGAACCAATTAATTCAGTGGACCTTTATTATTATACATTGCACTGGTTGATTCAACAATTTCAGTTGATCCAGCTTCTAATTCAGTAGTTCCAAACTCCATTACAAATGCACTTGGAGGTTGAACATATTTCCTTACTTGCTCCTATTCTTTTTCCTACTTTTCTCCAAGAGAGATAGTTCCCCTTGTTGGTTCGTTAGCATATCTATGATTGGGAGGGACAATGTGATTTACCAAAGATGTTGAGATATCAACTGAATCATCCATTCTCTAATGTTTAGGAAATGACTAGTGATCAAGAGGAGGTCTTAAACTCTTAGATCAGGGGGCTAGGGCAGCTAGAGCTAGGTGAGGAAGGAAAAGCATAGAGGGTTTTGAAGCATAAATCCCAAAGGTAAGTGTGAAGGTAAGGCGGCAAGTAAGGTAATTTTAAAACCATATCATCATATATCAAACAAGAGAAAGGTCAAGTTCGATTCCAAAAGTAAGCCTCACCACTTGACTAACCATTCAAACCACCATCTCTTCCATTGCAATCTATCTTTCATTTCTTATATCAAATGGATTGATTGATATTTTCCAAAGAGTATCTAGAAGGTATCTATTTCAATATTTGGGTGAAGATATTCTAGACCTAAAGTTCCCCATCTAAGTTTATCAAAGAAGGTATCTATATCAATTGTATTCCAGCCTCCATGCACACAAAAGAGATATTGGTTATGAGATATTGGTTTCGCTTATTAGTTAGTAATTTGCAGCTTGAAATAATCTTCCACAATTTTTATTCTTCTCTATAATATCACTTTGAAATTTGGGATGGTGTGACGACTTCTTTTAAACCAAAAGTCACGATCTCACGTATTTTTAAAGGAATTCGCATATTTTTAAAGGAACTTAAGGTATGGTCTTTGTTGTTTGAAAAATTTTATGGTATGATGTACGAATGGAGGATGCTATAAAAGGTGAATATATTATGCATATCGTATTAAAAGGTGAATATATTATGCATATCGTATTAAGTATTTTATGCATATCATATTATATATAAAAGGTGGAGGCATTAAAAAGGTGGATTTTAAATTTATCTTTTTTTATTAAACCTTGTAAAGTTTATACCATCATTACTCCACATATGTTTTCAAAAGGCATTGGTTATTATAAGCAGTGTTGGGTATTAGGAGATTTTGTGGTAATGGCTAAGATGCAGAGTTCGAAGTTTGAAGTTGAAAGGTTCAATGGTAAAAACAACTTTGAGCTTTGGAAGCTCAAGATGCGGGATTCACTGGTACAACAAGTGTTTCAAAAAACATTGGCAGGCAAGTCAAAGAAACCAACAGCCATGACGAATGAGGAATGGGAAGATCTGGATGCAAAATCTCTTAGTACCATTCATTTATGTCTGGTGGATGATGTTCTGTTTAATATCGTAGGAGAGGATACAACAGCAGGCTTATGGAGCAAGTTGGAAATTCTATATATGACAAAGTCCTTGATGATCAAAATCTACTTGAAGAGACATTTGTACAGTTTGCAGATGAAAGAAGGTACAAAAGTTGTTGACCATTTAAATACCTTCAATACCCTTATAGTTCAATTGACTAGTATGGAAGTTAAATTCAAAGATGAAGATAAGGCTATTACACTATTGTGTTCATTTCTTGAGTCTTGGGATAATCTAGTCTCCTCTATTAGATTTATCTCAATAGATGTTTTAGATTATGACTCTGTTGTGGGAGCTTTGTTGGCTGAGGAGATGAGGAGAAAATCTAGTCAAGAAACCTCAACTTCAGAGGCGATGTTGGTCAAAGGTTGAACTAAAGAGTAGAATGAGAGAAGTTTTTCTCGATCTAAGTCAAGACACGGAAAGGGTAAAGCAAAATTTTGGTACTGTGGCAAAACAAGACATCTCAAGAAACATTGCTGGAAAAGAAAGGAATCTGAGGAAAACTCTACAAAGGAAGAAAATTTGGATGTAACAAATTCAGGTATGGTTGATCAAGTTTTATCTGTTTCTAGTAATTTACAATATTAAGAAGAATGGAAGTTATATTCAGGTGCCTCCCACCACATGTGCTCACATAGAAATTGGTTCATTTCTTACCAATCTGTTGATGAGGGTGTAGTGTTTATGGGAAATGGTATTCCCTGTAAAACTGTTGGGGTTGGCAGTATTAGAATCAGGATGTTTGATGGTATTGTTAGGGAATTAA
>JASDQU010754274.1:0-32075 GCA_032191745.1 Picea mariana | reverse complement strand
ATATTGAAAAGCTACTTACCTACTTTTAGATAAAAAACATTAGGTAAGTAGCTTTTCAATATTAATTAAGGTAAGTATCTTTTCAATATTAATTAATGTTTTTTTATTTAAAAGTAGGTTAGTTTTTTCTATGTTAGTATTTAATTGCTTCTAGCATAAATTATAGAAGAAAAAAATTGTCAATTGAGTTTAGGTTGGGTGGTTATGTGTTATCCTTTCTACCTAGGTTTAATTCTCCTACCAAGTTCAATTTTTATAAATGAGATGAATAAAACTCATAATGAGTTTATTGTAAGTTCAATTCTAGAAATTCAAATCCCAATTCTCCAAGTTCAATTCCCATAAATGACATGAATAAAACTCATCAATTTTCCATAGATAACATGAATGAAGCTCATAATAAATTTATTATAGTGGCAAAGTCTTAATGAGTTTATTGTAATGACAATGGCTTCAAGCCTATATGTGTATTGAAAAGTTGTAGATTAAAAAAGAAAAGCCTAGATGAAAATATCAATGTCTGCGTACAGATTACCGGATTCAAGCTATGGCAGTGCCAAACCCATTCAACGTTCAAGGTTGGCCGCAGAGTCTGCCACTGCCCTTATTCCGCTGCCAAAATTACCTCTACCTGCACATAGTAGAAAGGCACAATTAGTCCGCATAATTCTAAATTCATGAATATCTGTAATTACGAAATCGAAAAAATATTTGAGTGCATGATATGCACTTCATTTAATCCTCCATGAACTGTTTATCGATGAACCTTTTAATGGCCTCCAAGACGACGGCTCCGTGATGAAGACAAGGCATATTACCCACAGCCTTCGGTGCATCCTAAACGGGCATATAATGAAGGTAAATCTGTATAGAAAATCATATTTGCCTTCCTCTTCGGTGCATCTCTTCATGTTATTTTTTTTCACAACAGAAAATCTTGTTTGCCTTCCTCTTCATGTTATTTTTTTTCACAACATGGCTTCTTTCTCTGATTCGAGTATTCGAGACGATTCGACCCTTCATGTTATTTTCTTAAAACAGGGCTTCTTTCTCTGATTCAAGCATTGGAGTAGGAGCTGTTGGCTCCTGAGCTCTGCAGGATTTGAACCCGAAACATAAACAAAAAACACAGTAAGAAAACACAAGACAGATATACAGCGCCATGGTTACTCCATTTGAATCTCTTATCTGAGAAGAACCTGAGCAGTTGAAGTTATGGGCTGGCTTGTGCACGTTATGGCATAAACCTACTCTAACCACGATATCAGCATGAAGGTTCACACGCGAAAAAGAAGTGGGTGTTTAATGAGAGTATTAAGTAATCAACACGTTAACGGAGTCGTACTGAGCAATTGGCATCTACCAGTGGCACAAATGAAGTCTTACACGCTTGATTAGACATAATAATAAGAGGTGGTGCACTGAGCATCTTCAACTGACAGTATGCGTGTGAGCTACTGAAGGTTGACGGAGAGGTGTGGTTCAGTGATCAAAATTCAACACGTCACAGCTCGTCATCAGAGAGGTCTAGCACGTCCTACAAGCGCTATTAAATAATTCCACGTCAAAAAAAATTAACACTCCGTCATTAAAATTTGCTGGCATTGTAACTTACCAACTAACACTCCACTAAAGTACAGGGAAATATCTGAAATTAATTAATTTCTTTTTTTTAGGAATTTCATTTAAACAAACCTCATTCTCAAATATGAAATATACGTGTCAAAGAGTGTCAGGCTTGATCTCTTCTCAATATATTAAAACTCTACAATAAATATGACATGGAATAGTATTAGATGTGCCATAGATTTATTTTATTTTTTATCCCATTGGCAAGAATAAGATGCAGAGCATTAAACTATCCTGATAGCGGAGGCAACTCGAGAGTCGATGGTCATTTGAAGTAACTTGGAGATTAGTCGGCCAGTTGGAACTTGGAGCAATGGAGCCGGGAGGGGAATTAATGGAGGTTGGTCGGCCAGTTGAAACTTGGAGCAATGGAGCAGAGAGGGGAATTAATTGCAGTTGTTAAGTTAGGTGATATAATTAATGTGCTCTTCAATTATGATACAGAACTATTTTTCCTCTTCGAAGTGTTTAAATCTCCAATGTCCATTACGTTTTCTCTGAAGTCTATCTTGTTTCAGAATTTCCAATTGCAACTATTTCCCCTGGATTCACTATAAGTACTAGTCAAAACGCCATTGTTTGGAAGTTATAAGTATTTTTTAGGTTTTTTGTGGAACTTTTGGTCCATTTTCTATATTTCTACTTTCACCCATTTCTCCGAGATTCACTATACCCACAGGCTGAATTAGGGGACAACTTCACCAAACCAGAAAGCCAAGGTCCTATGTTTGCAATTGGATACGGTTTCAACTTTCTTTCCCATTAATTTTATTGCATTGTAATATTGAAATTAACATAAGGTTTCAACCTTATTTCCCGTTAATTTTATTGCACTGTAATATTGAAATTAACCTAGGGTTTATTTCTCGTTAATTATATTGCACTGTCATGAGTCCGAGCTTATCAAATTCGAGGTATTTTAGGTATTACAGATTTTCAGGGCATGTCCTGAAACCTACCTTAAACTGGCCTGAAATTGTTCTTTTCAACATTCGGTCCATATCAGTGAATAGATAGAAAACCTCTAAAACTAATGTCTAAGTTTGTTTGTTTTTCCTTACAACTCTAGCAACAAGAAGAAAAATAACAAAATTTGGTATGAATTCTTAATTATGTTATTTTATCTCAGTAAAGCATAATCAAAGCTTATTATAATAAACTTTTTTCTTTTTGTGTCTATAGTTATTCAGTTATAGTCCCATTAATTTTGATTCACAAATGACTTTTATTGGAGGTTAGAAAATTTAAATTTCATGATATTTTCTTGTTTAACTACATTAACCATAGAATCACTGATACAAAAGAGTTGCAAAAAGTTACAATCATTACAGAGTTTCTTAAATAATGGGGGTTCTCCTTTTATCTACATGGGTATTTAGCAACCCCCAAAATACAATATGCATTGTTTCTAAAAAACACTGAATGTGAGATAAAAAGGACAAATATGAACAATATGAGTCAACACATGTACAATAATAAATATAAAGCTATCCCAAAAACTCGAAGCATTTTAAACAACTATCAAGGAATGACACATTTATTGCAATCATCAATACGCAATCTCTTAGCTAACATGCCATTTTGCTCTCTCGTTAAAATTTTACTAATTGTGATAAATATATTTACAAAGTCTTTATAGTTGAGAATTAGGTGCTCAAAGACAACTTCAAAAGGATTTTAATTCTTGATATAGGAAATAGAATATCATAAGGTTTGTGCATTTCCAATGCCAAAAACGTTATTACTAGGAATATGCTCATCTAAACTAGAGGCTATTTAGAACTGAAAAAATAGACCTTTACTGAAAGGACTCAACCTATGAATGATTACATATTACAACCAACTGATCAATACTTTATCCTTCTTTGCCCCAATATGGCCTCTCATTGCTGCTACCAGGGGGAGCCACAAAGTTGCATCCTCTCCAATTCTCATCCCCAGATTATGGAGGTAATATCAACAACAACCTATATGACCTTTGTTACAGTAACAAAAAATATGCTTAGTAAAATTTCTATTTTGTTACTTCCAGCTAAATGTTCCTTCAACAAAAAAATCACCCTACCTCCAATCTACCATCATCAGTTAATTGCTACCTTTCCCTTAGAGTTGCCTGGTTGCATATTTTTAGGTGTATTTCAGCTGAGAGTTTCCTGTGGCACCGGGATTGCTATGAGTGAAATCATAAGTGGCTAGACCATGATAATTGAAAAATTTGTAAGGGATTGGTGTAGACCTCCCAAGAGAATGCAGGTGCCTAATAAGCCTAGAATTACATTTCAACCCTAAGCTTCCCCAGATTAAACAAAAAAGTCAAAATTTATGTCCTACCTGCCTGCATCTATGTTATAGATTCATAATTCCTCTAGTACAAGTGGTTTGTGCTGGAACAAAGGGGACAAACTTTACTAACCCTTTCCCTTTGGCCACAACTACTATGTTGTCTTTGGGATCATTCTCTTGAACGCTCATCATGGAATTAAATCACAGAGAACCATGGGCATAAATGTAGGGGTCTTATGATGAGAAGCAAGATTAGGCTCATGTTTAAATAACAGGGTTTTACCTTTCAAGGGAATGGCGTGAGATAAAATCTAGCATTAGAAGTGTACTTAAGTTCAAACAACTATTGTTAGAATTAGGGAAAAAATAGAAACAATAATGCCCTTTTAATTTTTGTTCACTAGATCAACATATATGAGAAAAGAAATAGACAGATCTAAAATAAATTCTAAGTATAAACAAAATTTTTGAGTGAAAAGACAAACCTCAAGCTTACCTCCTAATCTATGAAAGATGTACCTGACACATGTGTGAATGTAAACCTTTAAAATATGCTCAGAAATAGTTGTAGGTTCATGGATCAAACCTATAGGGTTTGATCTCTATCATATGGAATTAGGGACAGTTTTGCCAAGGTATAGACCATCACAAGACAACTGCAGCAAGTATCCCACAAGAAGGGACAACAAGGTATTGACCATATCTGAGAAAACAATAGCAGGTACCCCACAAGAAGGGACATCAAGAACACCACAAAAGGGACACCAAGATCTCTACAAAAAGGGACAACAAGATCTCCACAAAAAGGGACAACAATATCTTCAAAAGAAGGACAACAAGATCTCCACAAAAAGGGACAACGAGATCTTCAAAAGAAGGGACAACAAGATATCCACAAAAAGGGACAACAAGATCTTAAAAATAAGAGACAACAAAATCTCCACCAAAAGGGACAGCGAGATCTTTAAAAGAAGGGACATCAAGATCTCCACAAAAAGGGACAACAAGATATTCAAAAGGAGGGACAATAAGATCTCCACAAAAGGGACAGCAAGATCTCCACAAAAGGGGATAGCAAGATTTTCAAAAGAATGGACAACAAGATCTCCACAAAAAGGGACAGCAAGATCTTCATAATAAGAGACAGCAAGATCTCCACAAAAAAGGACAGCAAGATCTTCAAAAGAAAGGACAACAAGATCTCCACAAAAAGGGACAGCAAGATATTCAAAAGAAGGGACAACAAAAAGGGACAGCAAGATGTTCAAAAGAAGGGACAACAAGATCTCCACAAAAAGGGACAGCAAGATCTTCAAAAGAAGAGACAACAAGATCTCCACAAAAATGGACAGCAAGATTTTCAAAAGAAGGGACAACAAGATCTCCACAAAAAGGGACAGCAAGATCTTCAAAAGAAGAGACAGCAAGATCTCCACACAAAAAAATAGCAAGATCTTCAAAAGAAGGGACAACAAGATCTCCACAAAAAGGGACAGCAAGGTATTTGTTGCACGAAACTCCTAGACTACTTATTGACATTATAAACATTTCAAGATCCACATCGATAAGCCATTATGTTACTAAAAAATGGCAATTATAACATAATTAACATAGACATATGTCAAATAAAAATAGAATATAGAAGATAAATATAGCTATCTATATATCCATGGCTCCCAAGATACTGTTGTATGAAGTGTCCTTTAAGAGCCAAGAGTCACTGTTACTAAAAATCTAAATTGTGCAAATTTTTTGTTTGCTGAAAATCTGATATATGTAGTTTGAATTGTAGTATTGAGTTTTGGTGGGTCAATTTTGACAGGTAAAGAAAAACAGGTTTTGATTAATGCTACTCATTGTAAAGAGACATACAAATGATTTTATTCCCATTTAATTTGTATTTTTATATTCCCTATTTTTTTATTGTGTATAGGTATAAATTATTGAAAAATGTAAAGTCTGGGTCGTCCTAAAAAGGATGAAAAACAACGTTCAATAACTGATGCATTTGGTATTCCTCGATGCTCTAATCAACCATGCAACTTTGAAAATGAAGTATATGATCATCCATTTGAAGTCCATGAATCAGATAGTGTAGAACTTCCTGAAGAGGAACCAACATCCAAGAGGCCCAAAAGAGCATTCAAGTCCAATTGGAAGCAAGGGTAGTATCCAGGTTTGCATTTTTTTATTGTTTCAAGTTTGAAATAAGAAAAATACATTGTGATTTGTGTAATCTATGTTAATCTTTGGTTGAAATGTTGAGAAATTCCTTTGTGTAATCTATGTTAATATTTTGTTGAAAGGATAGAATTTCAGTGATTACAAAACTAACACCAAAAATAAAATAGAGGAAAGAATATACCTTCCATGGACAACGTAGATTGTTTTACTCAAGCACAAGCACGTGAACCTTTTTATAATCCATCCAACAGTTACAATGTTTGACGGGTTTTTAAGGTTTGCTAAGAAGGATAATATAATGCATTGTGCAAATTTTCAACAAAGTTCTAGCATACTTGATCTCTTCTCCCCTTTCACGTCTCCCACAATTCTCCTTTATGAGGAGATAAGAGACAAGAAAGTAGTTCTCCTTCAAGTACCTTTTAGTTATGGCATGGCATTATAGTAAATAAGAGGTGAGCGTTTTGACAAATAAAACAATAATAGGTACAGGTTATTTGTTGCTCACCACCTAGAAGTTTTAGTCACTTTATGTTTCATTTCTACCTAAGAGTCATCGCATATGAGTTTGGCTTTCATCAGTTCAATTTTTTTTTCCTTTTTTTTCGCATTTTAACAACTCGGTTAGCTAAATTATTGATTGGAATGGTAATAATTTGTTTAACACTTTTTTTATGAAGTGTGTACTTAATTTATTTTTGTCAATTGAAATGTAAATTTTTTTTTAACTTTTCATCGTGGAAGGGCAGCATAGATACATACCCTTCTCACTGAAATTAGGCCCCGCCCTTCAAATTTGATCATTGGTGTGGTCCATGAAATTTCTCTTCATTGTTGTTATCCATATCATATCCATATCATAATGTTTTTATTATGTTGGAAAGGAGTTTAGGTTCCAGGAGTGACTTTAAGGCCGCTTGATCAAGCTTATTAGAATCGATTTTTTTGGATTTTCATTAAAATTTGAATTTGGTTTTTGTCAAAAGTAAGTTTTTGAATCTTAAGTAAATTTATATCATAAGGATTGTAGATTGAAGGTGTGGGAATTATAATGATTGGTTTAAATATTCATTTGGATTATCGTAATTGTGGATTTAAGTATTCATTATTTTATTGTGATTCATGATTTTGAATATTTTGAATACATGAAATTATATATAATTATTGGTATTAGTATATAAGGATGAAAAATCATGATTAATGTTCAAATGAGATAGCAAGCATTTCCAATTTTTCAAGGCTTAAAAATCGCAAAAGCATTTCCAATTTTAGAGGGTATAAAAATTGCAAAATCAAATCCATGTTTAACAACAGTTAACAATACCTTCGGATGGGTGACACCTGGCTATCATGAAACACTTGACACACATACACTCGACATAGTTAATTCCCACGGCTGCTACCCTTCCTCCCTGTCAACTCAACATGCGTAGCATTCACTCAGGAAGGGGGATAGTGTGTTTGCATATGAAGGAGGTTTTAATGGCACACATACAACAATGGTCGAGGCTTATCAAAGTAGATACCAGGCATCTCAGTGCCATCACTTCGGTCTTTATGAAACCTTTCCCTGTCATTTCCATATTTTTATGGAGGTAAGGCATCGCAATTGCTATTTCATTATGGATTCGCAATCAGTCTCCCATTTCTCTCCTGGTCTTTCTCTCTTCTGGTGTTGGGATGTTATTATTGTCTATGTCTCTCCAATGCCACACGAATGGGGTAAGCCAAAGCGCAGGTTATCCTATTATAGTTTTGGGGCCTGGCACCGTCGACCTGACCCCTCTTCGACCCTCTCTCTGACCTCCATCCCCTTCATCAGTCTGGTTGGCCCTCCCCAATTTGATCAGAATTGGATTGATGAACCCCTATGCATTGCTTTGGGCCCTCAAGAACCTCTGTGTAATTCATAACAACCTCCTCAACGTGTCGACCCTATGACATAATTGGGTGGTTGCCTGATTGAGGAAGAGATTCCTCCAGAATGGTCGGAGAAAAAAACTATATCGGCTGCACCAAATGTTAACGAGCCTCCAAACGACAATCATGTGACAGAATTTGGTGGACTTGTGGTTGAGGAAGAGATTCCTCCATAATGGCTGGGGGAAACAACAATGTCAATTGCACCAGATGTTAACGAGCCTCCAAACGTTACAGCCCGTGCACCAGAGCCACCCAATCCCCTCAGGTTCTCTGAATATCATTTGCAGCTAATCTTTGAAATGAGATGAGACATGGTCGACCAAATCCGTTACTAGGACACCCTTAGTCGTCACTTGGACGTCTTGTTCAATTGTCTTTCAAGAAATCCTGCAAAGCGACAGTGCCTGACATGTTGCCAACCGTTCATTTTCCCTCCTAGCAATGAAGGTTGCTTGTGTTCACCTGTTGTCTAGTTTTTTTTGTTGTTATGTTATCAAGTCCAAAGAGACCACAGTTATAGTTAGACTTAGAACTAATTTTGTTTTGGTACTGTAAACAAAAACATGCTTGCATGTTTTGCGGGCCACCTATTCTGGTTTCCATTTGTATCACAAAATAAGTGACAAACTTTTACATATGTATTACTATAAAGACTTTTAAGAAAATATATATTTTATTTAAAAAAACAATGGTTACCAATAATAAAATAATTTCAAATAATTTCAATTTTAATATTTGTGTGATACTTAATAATAATATTAATAGCAAACTTTTGAATTGTTTCGACATTTCTATTGGTCCATTAGGGAGTATGTTAATATTCGTTAACAAACTTTTGAATTATTTCGACATTTCTATTCGTCCATTGGGGAGTATGTTAATCTTCGTCCATGAGGGAGTATGTTAATTTTAAGAGGGAGTGAAAGATGGAAGAACTACTATCATATAATTCCATGAGATCGGAATTGCAACAAATATTTGTTTCTCTCTCTCACGCTCCTACTCTCTCGCCTTCATTTTTCTTTCCAAATAGAATTGCCAATAGATTTGGCTATTTTTCTTTTTTTCAAGTCATCCTTTGGCTGCCTCCACAACATACCATGCACCATGGTTAAATTAAATTAGATGGTTATTTACTTTTTTTCTTTATTTGGTTATTATATATACATTATTATTAATGTTGTCAACTTGACATACATATTATATCATCAAGAAAACTCAAAACTTAGGTCAGTAGAAGTTGTCATGTTATTGAGTAGGATGATAGGTTTCCAAAGAATAAAAATACATTCACGATGTGATCAAGACACTAGTATCATATAGGTTTGATAAAAAGTTCAAAATTCCATTCCTAACAATTATTATAAAAAAAATACATAGCCAAAATTATTAGAATAGTGCATGTAATTCTCTACCCTCAAGATATCCTGAACAACATCATCAGTAGGTTTAGGTCTAGGTCTAGTAGTCGCAAATCATCATAAAGACACATAGAAACTTTATCAAAGGTAAGGTGGGAAAAAACTTCTTATCTACCCTTTGTTTTTCCACCAAGAGATCTATAGCCTACCCATTGACAGTGTGTGGCCATCTCTATAGTCTTCAAATTATGTTCTCAAAGGATGTGATGGAAAGAGATATTGGGATTAAGTAGCAAGAGATAATATCACATCCAAAAAAGGAGTCAAGGTGAGGTTTTATGACTTAAAAGTACCATTTACCCATGCAATCACCAATTTGGAGACTCCATGGACTTGAATCCTATTCACATTATTATATAGAGAGATCCTTAGTAGTGATTTTATGACTTGTAACTCTACCTATTTGTTGTTTCTTCTTCCCAATACTAGCTTGAAAGATAAATTTGTACCATCAACAAAAAATAAAATACCACTACCACCACTAGGACATGGATAGTCCATGAGAAGACGTTTAATGATTTCTCCATTTTCTTTGCAAAAAATGCCTAAATTGGTCCCTTAACTTCATGGGGATTTTCATCTTCTAGACTGGTTTACACCACTAGCATTCCTCCACCTAAGTATTTTCTAAGAATATATTGTTATATGCAAGTATAACTATGTAGATTCCTACCGTCTTTTGGGACTAGACCAATTCTTCCTCGCCATCTCCGAGTTTGATGGAGCAGTGAGATAATCCATTGACCAAGTTGTCCCATTGTAGTGCTTGGTGCCCAATCATGTCCAAATATTTATATTGTTCCCATCCCTGGTCTGATAAGGGGACATTAACCAAACTTTATTAATCTACCTAATGACATGGTTGAGCCTCCCTAATGAGAATCACTTAATAATATTGTTAGATGACCCATGGTACAGTGATATATTAATCAATCTTCATGCACAGAAGTTGGGGAGGAATTTTTCTTGCAATAACAGGTGATGCATTTGTTAACATTATCATTCTTACATCCTTCTCTACAATGTTCTCTATTTCCAAGGATCCTACACAGTCTTATGTTGATCTCTGTATCATGAGGAGGTGGAGTGGGTTCTCAACTACTATTGTAACATTGCTTGTAGTGGTCACCTATCTGGAGTGTCCACCAGCCATAAGATCCTTCATGTGGGATATTTCTTCAAAGTGTCCACCACCCATAAGGGGCACCCGCTCATCTTCAAAGCCCTTAAAACCGCTTCTTCAAAGTATACATTCGCCCCAGCTCCTCTAGCAATCGACCCTTCATGTTATTTTCTTTCAAAACATGACTTCTTTCTTTGATTCGAGTATTCGAGTCGATTTGACCCTTCATGTTATTTTCTTTCAAAACATGGATTCTTTCTCTGATTCAAGCATTGGAGCAGGAGTTGTTGGCTCCTTAGCTCTGCAGGATTTGAACCTGAAACATAAACAAAAAACACAATAAGAAGACATAAGACAGATGTACAAAGCCATGGTTTCTCCATTTGAATCTCTTATCTAAGAAGAACCTGAGCAGTTGAAGTTATGGGCTGGTTTGTTCACGTTATGGCATAAACCTACTATAACCACGATATCAGCATGAAGGTTCACACGCAAGAAAGAAGTGGGTGTTTAATGAGAGTATTAAGTAATCAACATGTTAATGGAGTTATACTGAGCAATTGGGATCTACCAGTGGCATAGTGGCACAAATTAAGTTTTACACGCTTGATTATCCATAATAATAAGAGCTGTGAAAGAGGTGGTGCACTGGGCATCTTCAACTGACAGTACGCGTGTGAGCGACTGAAGGTTGACGGAGAGGTGTGGTCCATGAAATTTCTCTTCATTGTTGTTATCCATATCCTAGCAGCATGGACAGGGAAGTAATTTTTTTATTAGGTTGGAAAGGAGTTTAGGTTACAAGAGTGACTTTAAGGCTACTTGATCAGGGTTATTAGAATCAATTTTTTTGGATTTTCATTAAAATTTGAATTTGGTTTTTGTCAAAAGTAAATTTCCTAATCTTAAGTAAATTTTATTTTTTTTCACGTAGAAAAAGCAGTCTCATTGTTATTCTATTAAGAATCAAGTGAAGCTATCATAGGTACAAATATTGTTTACAAAAAGCTTTTGTCTCTAAATTTCTCAATAAATTAATGAGAATTTTAAGAGATCTTCTAAACTTTCCTTCAAATACATATAAAAGTTGTATCCAAAACTAGAAATTTTCTTCAAGTCACTAAAATATATATCTTCCATCATTGTGTCATCATATTTTGTTTATCAAATAAAAAAAGAACATAAGGATTCTAGAACGAACAGAGACAGTTTAGAGCTTGTTTGGATAGTTGGTCCTCAAACCTGTTGAAAATTATATGGACATGTATGAAGTTGTTTTTTTCAAACTTATCTTTCAACTTTCTAATTCTCTATTGCCATGGCTTGAGGTATAGACAACTTAAACTTGTAACACCTTTTATCCAGTTGATTGTAGATTTAGAATCACCCGCAACCACCAAGTTACTCAGAGAGAAAAAAGAGGCAAGGTGTAGTAGTCCCCATAAACCAAGAAGCTCAACTTTCATGTTAGAGCCTTCTCCTTCAGCAAAAAAGGCTTTTCAAGTATGGATGTTGCTAAACTTTAGAAATAAACCAATACCACACCTATTCCTGGAAGCGGAACCATCAAAGAAGCCTATTGGTGAATCATCAAAATAGATAGGACTTATGATATAATCCATATTTTCGAGCTTTAAATCTTCTTGTATTTCCTGGATAGAAAGAAGTATTTTTTTGCAATGACAGAATCTTGTCTTACCCAATATTCAAATAACAACTTGTTCCTATATTTCCAGATACCCCAGATCACAAGAAAAGGGATGTGTCTTAAACTTGAGAAATTTAGGAACCATTTATGGAGATTATCTTTCAATCCCTGGTTTCCCCACTCACCATTGATCTTCATGCGTGTAAGGACCTCTTTCCAAATAAAATTTGTTACACTACAGTGTATAAAGAGATGGTATGTTGCGTCTTCATCACGGAGGCATAAACTACAAACAGTAGGCCCCATACCTCCTCTACACTGGTAATTAACCCCTGTAAGAATGTTGTCCCTCAAACACAGCCAAATAAAACATGTGATCTTACTCAGAACCTTAACTTGCCAAATAGCTTTGAATCACCAACGACTTTCTCCTTTTATATTTGAAAATAATAAAGACTGGTACGTTGTTTTGACAGAGATAGATCCCGTGGCTCGGTTCCATGACCAAACGAGTTTATCGTTGGACGCATTTAAGAGAATTCCATTTGTGCGGAGGGTAAGGATGAAGTTGTCCCATTCCTCGGCTAAACCACCTGCAAGATTAACATGGGCAGAATCTCTCCAAACAGTTAAGGAATTTGTTTCATTTGAGTGCGCAGCTTGGGCTAAAGTATAAATATTCAACTGGTGAAGATGTGAGATAAGGGACAAAGAAAGGAAGCATCGGTCATTGCCTCCAACAAAGGCGTCCAATCCGAGGGAAATGTGTTTACCATTGCCCATAGTCCAGGCCATCTAATTCAGTAGGATAGGCATTGTTGAGTTAAGGTTCCTCTAGATAATTGAGCATTATAAAATTTAAAATCATTTATTTTTATCCATGAAGAAACATCAATACCTTTGAGGTATTTTTTCCGCAGCACGGTGCTCCATAAACCGTTGCCAAAAAGCCCCTGCCAATATGATTTTGCAGCTAGGGAAATTGCAAACCATTTTAATTTTCGCAGACCCCAACCCCTAAGATCTTTTGGTAGCGCAATCTTTTTCCAACTTACTAAATGGTAACCATTATGTTTCCTAGCTCCTCTCCAAATAAAGTTTGTGAATAACTGCTTGATTCTAAGCAATGTGGTTGCTGGAATTTTGACCAAGCTGAGCCAATACACCAGAATGCTCTGCAAAACAACTTTTGCTAAAACTAGTCTACCTCCAAGTGAAAGCCACCTGAACGCCTAGCTACCGATTATTTTTTCAATTTTTTGAATTAACCAATTCCAATCGGTTACTCTATGATTGTTTTCCTTGAGAAAATATCCAAGATACTTCATCCCTGCCTCGAAATCAAGAAATTGTGTATTAAATTATGTCCTCAATTTACTTGCTAACTCTGAGTCTATGTTTTGTGCTAGGAAACATGACTTATGACAGTTGAGGACCATTCCAGAAGATTTACAGAAATTCCTTAAGAGAGTGTGAATAAGTGACCAATATTCATAATTTGCCTCCCCTAGGATGAGGACATCATCAACAAACAACAAGTGTGAGATGTAGATCTCAACAACTACCTTAATTCATTTGAAAGAGCCATTTGCTATAGCCTTTTTTATCTGTCTTCTTAAGAAATCAATGACTAGGAGAAACAACAGTGGAGAGAGAGGACATCCCTGCCTCAACCCTCGATGGCTTTTGAAAAAACATGTAGGTGATCCGTTTATAAGAACTGTCATATTAACATTAGAAATGCATGTCATAATCCATTGAGAGACTTCCCATTTTAGACCTATCTGTGTGAGCAATAAATTCATAAATTGTCAGCTAACGTTATCATATGCCTTTTTTAGATCCAATTTGAGAATGATAGAGCTCATCTTTTTCGATTTAACTGTGTGAAGGCATTCCTGGGCTAAGTCGACAGCATCATAAATCAACATGTCCTTTAGGAAACTAAACTGTTCTTGAGATAGGCAAAGAGCCAACTTATCCTTTATGCGGTTTGTGCTTACCTTGGAGATCACTTTATATGCAAAGTTGCATAAAGCTATGGGTTTGAAGTCATGAAAGGAGGATGGTTTGCTCACCTTTGGAATAAGAGAAAAGAAGGTAGTATTTAGAGCACCTGAAATGTAACATGTGTTCCTGGATTCCTCAACATCTAGTAAAAGGTCTTTTCCCAAGATGTCAAAGAAAGTATGGAAGATCTCTTGGGTCCATCCATCCGGCCCTGAGCTCTTTTATTTTGGCATTTTGTTAATGATAATATCAAGTTCTTCAATGGAAACCGGTTTCCTGATATCATCACTCTCCACATTAAAAAAAAATCTAGGAACATCTTTTAAAATTTGAAACTGATTTCTCATGTCTTCCACCTTGGGTGGACCAAATTGTGACTGAAAAAAATTAAATGTTGAATCTTTAATCTTTGCTTCACTGAATAAAGTCACCCCATCATTAGTGGTAATGTCCCAAATAGTATTTTGAAACCTCCTCTGAGTAGCAAATTTATGAAAAAAATGGGTGTTTTTATCCCCTTGCTGCAACCAGAGGGCTCGACTCCTAAGCCTCCAGGTAGATTCTTCAATGGCTAAAATTCTTTCTTTCCTAGTTTTAAGTGCTCTTAAAATATTAATCTCTTCTTGTTGGAAGATTTGAGACGGACAGCTCTCAAAAAAATTTGTCATTTTTTCTTCAATTAGGATTAGATCCGAATGAAGCTGTTGTTTTTTCTTGAACTTCCATTTGATCACCTTCTGTTTAAGTGCTTGTAATTTATCACACAGCAAGACACAAGAGGAATTTTTTGTCCAATCCTCCATAGAAGACCAGGTTGAATTTACAAGAGCAATAAAATCCGGATTTGTTAGCCATGAACTATTGAATTTGAAGGGAGCAGGGGCTTTCCGACGGGACAAATCGACCTGCAGGAAGATCGGATGATGATAAAATATAGAGGAGTTTATAACCCAGGATCTGAAAGTGCTCTGGTTGGATAAAAGGTTTCCATCCAAGAAGAAATGATCCTATCTCTTGGAGATTCCAGCCGAGCTTGCCCTACAATTACGCCAAGTCGGGGACAAATCTAATGGAACAAGATCCACCAGTCCATTATCTTGTAGCATATTTGCAAAATAATCATCCAATGGGTCGGCTCTAGTGGTTTTTCCCCACACTTATTGATTTGAAAGTGTAAAATTGAGGTCACCTCCAATAATGAGGCCCTGTTCAACTAGGAGTCCAGAGTCTATTATAGGATGCAAAAAACTTTCTCTGTCCTTGTATGGTATGTAGCAGTTTAAAAGTTTTATTTTTTCTACTGAGTGTATGAATCCGCCCTCCAAGAATATACTTGCAAAGGTACCACAAGCATATAAATCAGCCTTAGCAGGGTTCCATCCAATGAGAAGGCCACCCGATCTGCCATTTGGAGCCAATGCCACACAGTTCCAATTAGGAAGGCAATTAAGGAACAATCTCCGAGCCTTTTCAGAATCCACGAGGGTTTCTTGTAAAAACACAACATCATGAAGGGAACTAGAAAATAATGACTTGAGGGAAGCGAGTTTAGAGGGTCCCCCAAACCCTCGAATGTTTAAGAAGAAATTCATCATAGTTTAACCACAATGTTCGGTGAGCCTACTCTAAGGGCCGAGGATGAGGGAAGCTAAGATGAAATTTGGAAGGGAGTAGGGATAGAGGTAGAGGAGGGGAGGGAGGATGAGAGTAGAGGGGAAAGACCTCCTTCGACAACTCCTAGAGGTATTCTTGGTAATCAGGGATGAGGTTTCTTTATGATGGTATCATTTGACTTAGAGGCTGAAAGAGGGTTCAGAGAAGAAGAACAGATGACGGAGAGAGCTACCAAGGAGAGGGTGTCAGCGATCTTGGTGAGTTGTGAAGGGAAAGAAGGAGGTGGGAGGGGTAGAGAGGGATCAAAAGGGATGGATAAAGATCTAGGGGGTTCTTTAACCGAAGTCGAGATGGATTGTCCAGGAGAGGTACCGGAAGAACTATGGACGAAGGAGCCCTGTTCCTTTCCGGTCAGCTCAGCAGGGGGATGGGGGGGATTGGAGGAGATTCAATTAAAGAGTTTTCGACACCTCAGGTGAGAATCCTTTATTGCAGGTCGGATATTGCATTTTAATCATTAGTAAATCCAAAAAATCTCCGAAAATTTATTTTACCCATTCTTCATTGTTACGAAGGTATTCCTCCTCAAGAATAGATAACTTAGAAAAGAAAGTAGGGTAGAATAACTTCATCTTACCTAGAAAAGAATCTAGACCAGATTGAGTGGGTAGAGACGGGGAGGCCTAGTGCGCAATGCCTAAATCGAGAACTTCATATTCCCTAGGCCAAGACCCAGACGGACAAGAAGACTTTAAATTTCCTAGCATCCCGTAGATATGGCACCTGAAGGGATCTTTCCAATAATAAAGTTGTTGGGACTACACCCAGTCGCCAAGATACACATCGATTGAGGCAGGAAACAACTTATGCAGGTCGAATTTCACTATGACCCATGTTGTACGCTTATTGCACCATCTCAAGGATGTAGAGTCAAAATAAATGAACTTGTCGACTGAGTTTTCTATGGCTTCTAAGATGGAAGCAGGCCAAAATTCGATGGGGAAGTTTGGAAGAAGCAACCACAAATTCCTCCTGGAAAAGGCTTCTGAGAAAGGGTTGAAGCCTAGATACCACCTTTTTAGTGTTGAAATAATAGAACTGCAAAGTGTATTTTGATTATTATTTGATATATTATTCATTGGATCAGTCCCCATTGTGGATTGATCATGTCGCCTATTGTAAAGGACCAAATCCCCTTTTGCGGATTGGTCAAAATGTAATTGTAATAGGCAGAATAAGATGTCAACCCCATAATATATTAAAGGTGATTATAACCACCCAGATTGAGAATTCGGCCTTGCCAATGAAGAGACACTTCCACACATGCAAGACTTGTATAAATAAGGAGGCTAGCACCTCACTTAGACACACACTCACTTGTTCATTTGAGAGACAAGTTTCAGAGTTGCAGTTGGAGAAGAGAGAGAGAGAGAGGCGCATCTTTGGGAGAGGACTTTATGTACTTGTTTGAGTTATCTCTTGGAATTGTATTGACTATCTATAATAAGGAAATTTTGTTGGGTTTTCTGCCCCATGAGGGTTTCCCAGGATAAATGATGTGTCTCTTGTGATTGTGTATTTCTCAGTGATCCTATCTTATGCTATTGTTATCTATTGAAATTAAAATAACTCTAATAATATCTTAAACATTAACATGGCATCAAAGCTAAGCTGAAGAGAGCATCTTTCACAAGAGAAAGTGAAAAACGTCATTATTGTTGTACATGCAAATTATGGATTTTGTTGGTGAGGTATTTCATCCCTAAAACCATCTAGAAAAGTGTGCCCTCCCCCAAGGATCATTTTGGCACCTTCAACGCACATTTTCAGTGGCTAGATCTCTCGGAAAGTGAAACCCTAGTTTCACAAAGTACCAGAAGTACCAGAAAACCAGAGAACCAGGAGTAACAAAAGAACTAGAGTACCAAAAGTACCAGAAAACCAGAAGCACCAGTCCAGAAATCCGCAGATCAAGTTTGGAGGGGTAAAAGTTGGATTTTTAGAAATCTGACTGCACTAGCTTACTCGCCTCAACTCAACACATCTATCCCATGGATTGGAATTTAAAAATTTGAAGTTTGAAAAATTAGGGTTTCCTCATAAAACCCTAAGTTGCAGTTGCAATTGCAGTCTCAGAACCAGTTGCAGTATCAATTGCAGTTGCACTATCAGTTGCATTTGTTATCGTAGTACCAGTTTTTGTAACCCTTGACGCTTTAAAATTTGGTGATCATTACCGCTACTACAAAATGGTGCCTCTACCTGCAAATGTCGTCAAAGGTATGTACTCACACATGTTTAAAACGATTAAGCTTTAAAAGGTATTTGCAGGAGAAGGGATCTCTTTCCATAGATCCAGAAGGATCTCAAGATCCAACACATTCAGAGGAATGATGCAACCCAGGTGTGATTATTCTGATATGCATCTATTTTTTATGACATTATTTTGATCAATGTTGCATGTTGAAGCTATGATCAAATTATTAGATGGATTAAAGTAGAGATCATAGAGTTTATTCTCTAACCTAACCCTCTGTCAAGAGAGAATATTGTCCTAGTACAAAAGACAGGTTGAAAAAAATGCTTGTCATCTTGAGTGAAGGAGAGTTGGAAGAAAAGCAAGCACTCATTCTTGAGGACAAAGCTCCAGATCCCAAGAGAAACCTTGTGTGTTAGTTCCAGGTTTCCATGGAGGAATGTTTGATTACAACACTATGAGAGTGTTGACCTCATTTCATATTGTATTCTTTACCTTTAATCTTTGCTTCAGACAAGTTACAAGTGATAGATCTAAAGGAGCTACTATGATGATTGTGTGTGCTATTGCTTTATATTATCAAAAGGATATTATTCTTGCTTGTTGTTTTGTTGACCTTGTCCCAGGTCATAGGTAATAACCCTAAGGATGCTATAGTGAAGGTTGCAGAAGGCAACGGGATAAAGGAGAAACCATAAATGAAGCAATCATCATTGGAAAAGAAGAAAATGGCTTGTATAAGCTAAAGGGTCACTCAGAAGCTGCCATGACCCACACCATTGAGAATCCATGTGAACTTTGGCATAGAATATTATATCACTTCAACTACAAGGCGCTACCATACGTATGCAAAGTTGTCACAGGTCTACCAGAACTCAAGGTTGACCATGAAGGCATGTGAAATGGATGTGCACAAGGGAAGAACATCAAGAACCCTTTTCCAAAGAGAGACAACAAAGCATAAGAAGTCCTAGAACTCATTCATTCAAATGTGTGTGGACCAATGCCATCATCCTCCATTAGTGGGTGTGTATACTATGTATCATTTATTGATGATTATTTTCATAAGACCTAGCTGTATTTCTTGAAATCTAAAGATGAAGTGTTCAACAAATTCAAGGAATTCAAAGCCTTGATAGAGAATATTTCTGAAAGAAAGATCAAGATACTCAGGTCAGATAATGGAGGAGAATACACCTCAAAAGAGTTTGTGAACTTCTGCAAAGATGTTGGGATCAAGAGGGAACTCACTACTCCCTATAATCCTCAACAAAATGGTGTAGTTGAAAGGAAGAACAGAACGATACTGGAAGCCGTGAAGACCATGATCCACGATCAAGATCTTCCTATGTGTTTATGGGCAGAAGCAACAATGACAGTTGTATATGTGCAAAACTGATTGTCCCATAGTGCACTTGGGTTCAAGACCCTGGAATAGATGTTCACCGGAAAGAAGCCAAAGGTAAGCCATCTCAAAATATTTGGTTGCCCAGTATTTATACATATACTAAAAGAGAAGAGAAACAAGTTGGAACCCTCAGAAAAGAGGGGAATATTTGTGGGATATTGTGATGTCTCCAAGGCCTTCAGGATATATATACCAGGTCACCATCACATTGAGATCAGTAGGGATGTGACCTTTGATGAAGATGCAACACTCAAGAAATTGAGAATATTCCAACTTGAAGTATATGAAGAGGAACCCGTAATCCCTAGAATTGCAGATTCAGTGAGGGAGGTTCCCAGAGCTGTTGAACCAGTGAGGGAAGTCATAACTTCCCTTGATGAGGAAATTCTAGAAGATCATGACGTAGTAGAGTTTCAAGAACCTCCTCAGATGATGATCTCCCATAAAAGAAAGCCTACTTGGGCAAGAGAGCTTATTCAATATGGAGAGAAGTATGGTGTTCCCGAAGGAACCACGAGACATATGAAGAGACCTAATCCATTCTCCAGTTGTATGGCTTTGATGTGTGATCTCCTAGAGAAGGAGCCTACCTGCTTTGAAGAAGCCATTCAGAAGAAAGAATGGGCAGATTCCATGACAGAAGAATACCAATCCATAATAAAGAACGATGTATGGGAAATAGTTCCCAGACCGAAGAGTAAGGATGTGGTATCCTCCAAATGGATTTTCAAAATAAAACATGTTGTTGATGGAAGTATTGAGAAACATAAAGCAAGATTTGTAGCTCGTGGCTTTTCTCAAAAATAAGGCATTGACTATGAAGAGACATTTGCTCATGTAGCCAGATACACTTCGATCAGAACCATCATAGCCCTTGCAACTAAGATGAAGTGGAAGTTACACCAGATGGATGTAAAGATAGCTTTCCTAAATGGTTTCATCGAAGAAGAAGTGTGTATAGAGAAACCTCMAGGATTTGAAGTTGAAGACATGAAGTCTCATGTCTGCAAGTTGAAGAAGGCTCTATAGGGATTGAAGCAAGCTCCTAGAGCTTGGTATGGCCTGATAGAGAGTTTCCTGACGAGCTCGGGCTTTACCAAGAGTAAAGCAGACTCTAACCTCTACTTCAAGGTCATGAATGATGAGCCAGTGATATTATTGTTATATGTGGATGACTTATTCTTAACTGGAGAAGAAAATATCATCATCGAATGTAAGAAGAGGCTTGCTTCAAAATTTGAGATGAAAGACCTTGGCCTAATGCATTATTTCTTAGGTCTTGAGGTATGGTAGAGTTCAGAGAGGATCTTCCTTAACCAAGGGAAGTATACAGTCGAAATCCTGAAGAGATTCGACATGTTAGAGTGCAAGTCCATGAATACACCCATGGAAATGAAGCTGAAGTTGTTGGTCGATACTTCATTAGAATTGATTGATGCCATATTGTACAGACAGATTATTGGATCGCTAATGTACCTGACGAACACCAGACCAATTATTTGTTTTTCTGTGAACATATTGAGTCTGTTTCTGGTAGAACCCTGACATGTTCACCTTGTGGTTGCAAAGCATGTGATGAGGTACCTTAAGGGTACATTAGATTGTGGTCTCAGTTATGATGGAGATCATGATTTCACATTGAGTGGGTACACTAATTTAGATTGGGTTGGAAGTGTTTCTGATAGGAAGAGCACTTCAGGATACTGTTTCAGTTTGGGATCAGTCATGATCTCATGGCAGAGTAGGAAGCAATCCAACATTTCTCTCAGCACAACGGAAGAAGAATACATTGTTCCGTGTTCTTCTAGCTATGAAGCTATATGGCTTCGTAAGTTGTTGACCGGCCTATCTGACCTAGAGATGGAAACAACCACGATCCTATGTGACAACCAGCACTGCATAAAGATGACAGAGAATCATGTATTCCATGACAGGTCAAAGCACATAAAGATTTGATATCATTACATCTATGACATGGTGTAGAGGGGAGCCATAAAGATCTAGTACGTTAGCACGGATGAACAGGTTGTTGATGTGTTGACCAAGCCTCTATCTCATGTAAAGTTTGAGCACTTTTGTTCAGAACCAAATATCAATATAGCATAGAAAAACCTTAGAAAAAGTACTCAACGCCTTGAAAAAGAGATAATTTCAGATAATAAGCCTCTTTGAGGGGGAAACCTCCTTTTACCCCACTTAAATGTTCAAGTACAAGATGATTCAAAATGAAAATGTATCCTTGGTATATATAGGAGACTAGGAGGTATAATTACAACTAATGACCTAAAGCCGACATAAATAAAATAGCATTACTAATATAATATGCCCCAATTAAGGGGTAATGAGCCAATATTAGGGCTTAACAACTTTCAAGATAAGCTTGGTATAGTCTGAAAGGACCATCCTCAAAAGGGGTAGCAGTGATGACATTGAGATGAGACTAGTACTTTGCTTCCAACTTGAGAGTTGTGACGTAAAGCCAGTCTAGTATCTTGCTTCCAACTTGAGTGTTGTGACGTAAAGCAAGACATTGAGATGAGACTAGTACTATGCTTCTAGCTTGAGAGTTGTGACGTAAAGCCAATCTAGTATCTTGATTCCAGCTTGAGTGTTGTGACGTAAAGCAAGACGTTGAGATGAGACTAGTACTGTGCTTCCAACTTGAGAGCTATGACGTAAATCTAGTCTAGTATATTGCTTCTAGCTTGAGTACTGTGACGTAAAGCAAGACGTTGAGATGAGATTAGTACTGTGCTTCCATATTTATATCTGTGACATAAAGCCAATCTAGTATCTTGCTTCCATCTTGATTGATGTGACATAAAGCAAGATGATGAGATGAAACTAGCACTGTGCTTCCAGCTTGAGAGTTGTGATGTAAAGTCAGTCTAGTATCTTTCTTCCAGCTTGATTATTGTGACGTAAAGCAAAGACGAGTATATTTCTTCCAGCTTGATTTTTGTGACATAAAGAAAGATGAGTACTGTGCTTCTAGCTTGACAGTTGTGACGTAAATCTAGTCTAGTATTATGATGATGAGCCAACCTCGTGCTGTGATGATGTATTAGTTTTATACTAATTCATATTGATGCAGATGATGATTGCATTCCTTTAAGAATGACGATGTTGCCGATGAAGAAAAATTTCGATGATTTATAGATACGCCAGTCAGTGTTCCAAGACGATATTGATGATGTTATCCTCCTGATGTTGTTGATGATGCAGTCCTCTCTCTCACCTGATGTTGTTGAAGAATACCCTTGTTGTCAAGGGGGAGTGTTGAAATAATGTAACTGCAAAGTGTATTCTGATTATTATTTGATATATTATTCATTGGATCAATCCCCATTGCGGATTGATCATGTCGCCTATTGTAAAGGATCAAATCCCCTTTTGCGGATTGGTCAAAATGTAATTGTAATAGAAAGAATAAGAATATATTAAAGGTGGTTATAACCACCTAGATTGAGAAGTCCGCCCCAGAATATATTAAAGGTGGTTATAACCACCCAGATTGAGAAATCGGCCCTGCCAGTGAAGAGACACTTCCACACGTGCCAAACTTGTATAAATAAGGAGGCTAGCGCCTCACTTAGACATACACTCACTTGTTCATTTGAGAGACAAGTTTCAGAGCTGCAGTTGGACAAGAGAGAGAGAGAGAGAGAGAGAGAGAGACGCATCTTTGGGAGTGGACTTTATGTGCTTGTTTGAGTTATCTCTTGGCATTGTATTGGTTATCTATAATAAGGAAGTTTTGTTGGGTTTTCTGCCCCATGAGGGTTTCCCAGGATAAATGATGTGTCTCTTGTGATTGTGTATTTCTCAATGATCCTATCTTATTCTATTGTTATCTATTGAAATGCAAATAAATCTAATAATAACTTAAACATTAACATTTAGCATTAAAATGCCACGACTAGGGAGCCAAGGAGAACCTAGTATGCATAGGAGGTCCTCTTCGGAGAGAAAATGGAACACCAGCCAGTGGTTGGACAACATAATGAACCTGGGGCAGTAACCAACCAGGGGCTTCCAATGTTGTAAAACCCAATGGTCAATCTGTGATTTTTTTATTCTAACATAATAAAATTTGCCTTTCAGTCCTTTCTCGGAAAGACTCATGACCCTATCGAATGAAATATCCTTCCTGAGAACGAACTAAGAGGAGGATTCCCTAACTTTCAGACTTTTCTATTTGCGACGTTGTCTAGCAACCTAGCCAAAAAACCATTTATGTCCCTCGGCTATTCATTTAACCCCCTGAGAAATTTTGAGTCCGTCACTAGAAGGTCGTGGAGGGGAAGAAAATGGAGAAAGTATGGAGGTTGGTTGGAAACTAGAATTTTTACTCGCAGAGTCTAAAAGAGAACCAGAATCTACTTCAGGTTTAAACCCCTCTGACCTAAAAGTCTCCCTGGGAGCTGGAAAAACCTTGGAAGAATGGGGAAGTTCCACATCTAGGCCCAAATTCTCATAGTGAACAGCAGAAGTAAGGGAAGGAAATTTTTTTGTGAGACCCTTAGAGGGGAATGGAAGGGGTGGATCTCGATGCACAGCATGGCCGCTTTTCTCACTGACACAACTAGTATTCTGCGCATGGTCCGACCCAATACTAGGAGAGCAAGAGTCCACCACCTATTTTAGAGTGGCGTTTGTAGGCTTATTTGTTAGGCCTATTGTTGAGGGAGTACCAAGGTTCTTACATATGCAGTCATAAAGTACTTGGTAAGAGTCATCCTCCAGGAAAAGATCTTCCCTAGCCCAAAGTTTGTCTTCGTCAACCCAAGAGATGTCTAGGTGGCCAAACATGTTGTCACTACATGGGCTTGTCGAACTGCAAAAGGAAATATTGTGAGTCTACACGTCCTCCATCCTACTCAGAGAAAACCTAGAGTTCTAGGCCTGTAGAAACCCTAGCCAAGTCCATTAATTATATGGTTAGTCCACATCACACCACCCTGAATATTAAGCAAATTTATATCATAAGGATTGTAGATTTAAGGTTTGGGAATTATAATATTTGGTTTAAATATTCATTTGTATTATCATAATTGTGGATTTGAATATTCATTATTTTATTGTGATTGATGATTTTGAATACATGAAATTATATATAATTATTGGTATTAGTATTTAAGGATGAGAAATTGCAAGATCAAATCTACATTTAACAACGGTTAACAATACCTCTGGAAGGGGTGACACCTGGCTATCACGAAACACTTGGCACACATACACTCGGCGTAGTTAACGCTCATGCTGCCACCCTTCTTCCTCATCAACTCAACATGTGTAGCATTCACTCAATAAGGGGGATAGTGCACCTGCACATGAAGGAGGTTTTAATGGTGCACATACAGCAATGACCGAGGTTTATCAGAGTAGGACCAGGAAACTCAGTGCCATCCCTTCAATCTTTATGAAACCTTTCCATGTCACTTCTATTGTTTTTACAGAGGTAAGTCATTGCAATTGCTATTTTATTATGGATTCGCATTCAGTCTCCCATTTCTCTCATGTTCTTTCTCCCTTCTGGTGTTGGTCTATTGTTATCGTCTGTATCTCTCCAATGTCACGCGAACGGGGTAAGCCAAAGCACGGGCCGGCCTATTATATTTTTGTGGCCTGACATCGTCGACCTGACCCCTCTTTGACCCTCTCTCCTATCCCCATCCCCTTCATCAGCCCAGTTGGCCCTCCCTAGTTTGATCATAATTGGATTGATGAACCCCTATTCACTTCTTCGGGTCCTCGGGAACCTCTATGCAATTCAGAACAACCACATCAATGCATCGACCCTGTGACAGAATTGGGTGGTTGTCTGATTGAGGAAGATATTCCTTCGGGATGGCTGGAGGAAACAACTATGACAACTGCACCAAATGTTAACGAGCCTCCAAACGTCAATCTTGTGATAGAATTGGGTGGATGTCTATTTGAGGAAGAGATTCCTCCAGAATGGTTGGGGGAAACAACAATGTTGATTGCACCAGATGTTAACGAGCCTTCAAACGTTGCAGCTCCTGCACCAGAGCCACCCAATCCTCTTAGGTTCTCTGAATATCATTTGCAGCTAATCTTCGAAATGTGACGGGACATGGCCAACCAGCTCCATCGTCAGGACACCCTCAGTGATCGCTTAGACGTTTTGTTTGATTCCATTTCAAGCGAGCCTGCATAGCAACGGTGCCTGACATGTTGTCAACCGTTCATTTTCTCTCTTATCAATCAAGGTCGCCTGGGTTCGCCTACTATCTAGTTTTTCTGTTGTTATGTTATCAGGTCCAGAAAAGCCATAATTACAGTTAAACTTAGAACTAGTTTTGTTTTGATACTGTAAACAAAAACATGCTTGCCTATTTTGCAGACCACCTATTCTGGTTTCCATTTGTATGGAAAAACAGATGGCAAACTTTGACATGTGTATTGCTATGAAGACTCTTTAAGAAAATATATATTTTATTTAGAAAAAAACAATGATTCACAATAATAAAATAATTTCAATTATAATATTTATATGATACTTATTAATAAATAAATTTTGAATTATTTCGACATTTCCAATCGTCCATTAGGAAGTATGTTAATCTAATATTAATATGACATTTACATTCGTCCATTAGGAAGTATGTTAATCTAATATTAATAAGTAACTTTTGAATTATTTTGACATTTCCATTCGTCCATTAGGGAGTATGTTAATCTTCGTCCATGAGGGAGTATGTTAATTTTAAGAGGGAGTGAAAGATGGAAGAACTAATATCATATAATTCCATCAGATCAGAACTGCAACGGATATTTGTTTCTCTCTCCCACGCTCCTACTCTCCCGCCTTCATTTTGCTTTCCAAATAGAATTGCCGACGGATTTGGCTATTTTGCTTTTTTCCAAGTCATCCTTTGGTCGCCTCCACAACATACCATGCACCATGGTTATTTACTCTTTTCTTTATTTGGTTATTATATATACATTATTATTAACGTCTATTTAATTTTTAAGTTCTTAATTTGACCTACATATTATATCATCAAGAAAATTCAAAACTTAGGACACGTTAGTAGAAGTTGTCATGTTATTGAGTAGTATGATAGGTTTATGAAGAATAAAAATACATTCACGATGTGTTCAAGGAACTAGTATCATATAGGTTTGATAAAAAAATTCAAAATTCCATTCCTAACAACTATTATAAAAAAATACATAGCTAAAATTATTAGAATAGAGTATATAATTGTCTACCCTTAAGATATCTTGAGCAACATCATCAATATGTCTAGGTCTAGTAGTTACAAATCCTCATTAAGACACATAGAAACTTCCTAAGGTAAGGTGGGAAAAACTTCTCATCTATCCTTTTTTTTCCCACTTGGACGTCTATAGCTTACCCATTGACAGTGTGTGTGGTCAGCTCTGTAGTCTTCAAATTATGTTCTCAAAGCATGTGATGGAAAGAGATATCAAGATTAAGTAGCAAGAGATAAGGTCACATCCATAAAAGGAGTTAAGGTGAGGTTTTATGACTTAAAAGTACCATTTACCCATGTAAACACCAATTTGGAGTCTCCGTGGACTTGAAACCTATTCACATTATTATATAGAGAGATCCTTAGTAGTGTTTTTATGACTTGTAACTCTACCTAGTTGTTGTTTCTTCTTCCCAATACTAGCTTGAAAGATAAATTTGTTCCATCAACAAAAAATAAAATACCACTACCACCACTAAGACATGGATTCTCCTGGTTGCCCCATTGAAAAATCCCCAAGGTTTTGATTTATCTATTTTCAAAGAACCTATATTCTTAGGAAAGAGCATTTTTTTAAACCTCCCTACATAAGGGATAGTCCATGAGAAGATGTTTAATGCTTTATCCATTTTGTTTGCACAAAATGCTTAGATTGATCCCTTACCTTCACGGGAATTTTCATCTTCTAGACTGGTTTCCACCACTAGCATTCCTCCACCTAAGTATTTTCTAAGAATATATTGTTATATGAAAGTATAACTATGGAGATTCCTATTGTCTTTTGGGACTAGACCAACTCTTCCTCCTCATATCTGAGTTTTATGGAGCAGTGAGATAATCCATTGATCAAGTTGTCCCATTGTAGTGCTTGGTGCCCAATCATGTCCAAATCTTTATCTTTTTTTTGTCCCTGGTCTGATAAGGGGACATTAACCAAACTTTATTGATCTACATAATGACATGGTTGACCCTCCCTAATGAGAATCACTTAATCATATTGTCAAATGACCCATGGTACAGTGATATATTGATCGATCTTCACACATAGAAGTTGGGGGCCCATTTTTCTTACAATAACAGGTGATGCATTTGTTAACATTGTCATTCTTACATCATTCTCTATGATGTTCTCTATTCCCAAGGATTCTACATAGTCTTATGTTGATCGTTGTATCATGAGGAGGTGGAGTGGGCTCTCAACTACTATTGTAACATTGCTTGTAGTGGTCACCTATCTGGAGTGTCCACCACCCATAAGATCCTTCACATGGGATATTTCTAGTCTTTTCTCTTTCACGAGTGCATCTATGTAGTTAAGCAATGAGATAATTGTCCAATTTTTGCCTAAAAAAAACAGTGTCACCTTGTTCCCTACATTCCATGATCATTGTTGATCCCTTCTACATATGGAATCAATTTCATGGATTGTTGGCCCCCATATGGTAATAATCATAAGTATATCATTGTGGTCATTTTCTATTTTAGTAAATGGGAAAAAGTGATGCCTACATTCAACAACAATTGACACATACCATCACTCACTTTGGCATCCCCAAACAACTTGTATTTGACCATGGAAAACATTTTGAGAATGACTTCTTGTAATCTCTAACTTCGTGATTAGGGTTTAAACACAACTTCTCTAGTCCTCACTATCCTCAAGCAAACGACCAAGTTAAGGTTGTCAAAAAAATACTAAAAAGAAAAACACACATGTATATACATTAGGTCATTTTTTAAACTGTTAAAAACAAATAAAATGACACATCATTTAACGCAAGCCAAATAATCATCATCATATATATAGCCATCATAGAGTTTGTAAATAAGGTTTGGTTGTCTTGTGTGTGTGTGTATAATGGGGGACAACATGTTTTCTTGGGGGAGGAAACCTTAGAACATGTTTGTCTCTTACCATCTCGTGCATTATCTACCTAATGTGTGATATTTTCCTCATTAATGGCCTCCACTCAGCAACAACACCTATGCAATTCTCCACATGTCGATCCTCCAAGGTGGTTCGCTCCACCTTAGGTACCTCCTCCATCAAAATCTCTAGATTTCATTAGAATACCCATGCAACAAAGAATTTGCCATTGAAATCTCCTTTAAACTCCTTTCCCCCTAGCTAGGTCACCATATATGTCCATCGTGTCATCCAATTGTAATGAAAAATACTTTATTCATAGGAAAAATCCAACATAAGAAGGATAACCTAAAAGAATCTATACATATAAATAATATATACGTTGAATGGTCACGTACATGAATAGACACATATTTTATACATGTGCCATTTGAATATTATTATTGGTGTATTTGTTTTTGTTACATTGTATTCGCCTTCAAGGATGCTTTGTTCTCAAAGCATAATCCGAAAAAGCCACATCTTCATTCTTTCATGGAATACTTTCACCTAATGATTTCTTCATGATGTTGCCATGGTTGAATAAATGAAACGATATGATAGTCAAAGTATTTAAGAGAATCGTTACATTGTATATGGATCAATTCATTCCAAGTCTATCTTCAATGGAACTTTTTGTTGGTTGGATAAAACTTTGGGTCTTATGTTTCCAAGTGGAGTGTTGATTTTATCCTGACTTTATTTGAGAATTTTGATTCTTCTAAATGTATGGAGAATACAATTTATATTCATATTGATTTTTCATTAGCCATTTTGTTGAGCAATATGATGGCTCTTGTGATTTGGATGATAATAAGGCATCCTTTATCTCATCCTTAATTTTCATCCATGACTCTTCATCCTTTATCTCATCCATGACTCTTCATCCTTAATTTTCATCATAGCCATGTTTCATGAGGGCTCTTTCTATGTTAGGTTTTTAATAGAGGTAATGATGTTGGCTTTGTTTTGTCCTTTATCTCAGCCCATTACCATTGATGGCATTTCAAAACCCTTTTTGCATATTCATGGCCCATGGTATTCCATGGCCTTTATATTATTCAAAAGAGTTTAAATGAAGTTATATATATATTAAGATTTTTTTGCATATTCATGGCTTTTATATTATTCCATGGCCTTTATATTATTCAAAAGAGTTTAAATGAAGTTATATATATTAAGATTTTTTTCATATTCATGGCCCATGGTATTCGATAGTCTTTATATTATTCAAAAGATTTAAATGAAGTTATATATATATTAAGATTTTACTTTTTTTAATGATATTTTTATAATGGATGTTTTGGTGGATTTTTATTGGTCTTTTTTAATAAACTATGATTTTTTTTTTCATAATATTGTTTGTTTTACTATAAGTTTTTATGGCTACCTTCTATTATTATTATTTTTACTATTTTTATTAACAATTTATAGTGAGATATAATTCTTTTACAACTAGTAGGTTTTGATTAATATCTGTTGGTACCATATTACATGGGCATGTGAGGAGGTTTTTTTTTTTTTAGCAATTTTCTCAATTCTGTTATTATTTATTAGGTGGTATTTTAAGGAGTAATTGTCCTTTGAGTTATGTGAAGGTCGATGCTACCTTGTAAAAGTTTGAAATAATATTTGTTAGACTAAGTTGTGAAGTGTATGTTAAGTTAATTTATTTCTCATTCATAAATATTATACTACAAACAAAAAAATATATGTCTAATGTATGCATACATAATTGATACTTCTATAATTCATCAAGTTCACATAAATTTATAATATCATAAATAAATGGAATCTCAAATAACACAAAGAGGAGAAGATGCGCCAAGAAGGCTTCCCCATATACATGGTTTTGCTAGAATTGTAATATGGACAATTCTAGAATAAAAGTTGGCATGGGAGAATATGTGAAATACTATACAATCGAAAGCCTATCAACAATGAACAACACGACAATTGTGATTTATGAATGAATCATATCTTTATTTTTACATATTTAGCTCCAAGTTCCATAATATTGTGTGCATGGTGGACTTCATCATTATTTCTTTAGTGTATTTATTATCTTTTTAGATTTCCTTGCACCAAGTTCTATAACAATAGATTTTTAATTTTGGGGGCATGGGTAGAAAGAACTAGAAACCAAAGCTTTGAATGAATTTTCTCTAAAATAAAGCAATAAAAGGAGAAATAAGATTATAATCAAAATCAATGTTTTTTTCTAGACATGATTCTAAATTTTGGACTTGTAGCATATCATGGAAACTATTATGTGAAACCAAAATAGCTTAACCCATACATAAATTGCCAACCCATATATAAATTACCAAATGATGCACTTGAATAGTAAGAGAAAAACTTCAACAACACCAAACTCATCATCACAAAGATGTGGAGAAGTGTTAAAAGTTGAAAAAGGAAATGCTTAAGTATGATGGTAATCTTGATCCTAAGATCTTAGATCCATGAATTTTAAATTTTAATTATAGAAAAGTTATTTGATACTTTTAATTTTACTCATTTATAAGAAATACAATTTAGTATTTCAAAACGTATAGAGAAATCCCATGTGATGGAAAATTGATACCACTAGATTGACATTGAGAGAACAAAGAATTAATCATGTTACAAAGTGGGAAGATTTTATCAAGCAGTGAAAAAGAAATACTAGCCTTCAAAACTATAAGACAAAATCTCAACAATCCAATTATGCATTGTACAAAGAGTATGAGAAAATGTATCAAAAGCATTAAACACGCCAAATTTTCTCTAGATATTCACACTTGGGTGATTACGTAATGGTTATGGCAACACGATGTGATTGTCATTACTAATGGCATGAATGACGTCATTTCTCGAAGAGAATAATACTTACCTTACTCTCATGTAAATAGATCTAGTGCAATTAGCAACATATCACTTTGAATTTGATCAAACTATTGATGAGAAACCCTAATAAAATGAAGCAAATAATAAAACACTAAGCACAACCCTCCTTTCTCGAGAGATTGAAACCCATGTTTTTATACTACGATGATAGACACACATTGAGATTACCAATGGCATGGATGTCATCATTTCTTGAATAAAACAAGACTCTGCGTGTGATCAATGCAAAATATGTTTATGAGCATACTAGAAGTGCCTCTTGCACTTTGTAGATGAAATAATTTCATGTGTGCTAGTCTATAGTCAAGTATCATGCATAAACCCACATATCGCAATGGAGAAGGAACTAGCTAGATGAATCTTATTGTACACAAAGAAAAGGAGGAGGGAGATCGAGGTTTTAAAGAGAATTAAGCTATGTTGCAATGGTTTTCGGGACGGGGGAACGGTGGGGACGGGGGACGTGTCTCTGGGATGGCTAGAGCGCACCCCCAAATTTTTCAGGGGACGGCGGGTTGGGGACGGCAATTATA
>JASDQU010754273.1:28224-40810 GCA_032191745.1 Picea mariana | reverse complement strand
GTGTACCATCTCATGCATACCCAATGTAAGCTTCATACCAGGAATGTACCTGTCACAAGGCATAGTTCTTCCACCTGCTGCCTCCACCTTGAATCCTTGAAACTCTACTGTGGGTATATGCCTCCTTTTCAAAAATGTTGAATCAATGAAGTTATGAGAGGCTCCCCCATCAATCAGGACCGATACCCTCTGTCCCTGCAAGAGCCCCCTCATCCGAAAGGTGTTATATTTAGGCACTCCGCTAATAGATGCTAAGGTGGCTTTCTCCTCAGCCGTACTGTCTTGTCCTGGGATCTCCTCCTCTGATGTATCAATGGTTTCGACCTCAATGTTCTGTATCTGGCTGATCTCCTCCTCTTCCTTGTTGTCTGAAGTGACTTCTATGTAAGGCACTTGACCACGACCCATGCACTTGTGTGTCGGGTTCCATGGTTCTTTGCAAGTGAAGCAAATTTGCTTCCTCCTTAGTTCTCTCCTGGTGTTCTCGTCCACTCTGCCATGACCCCTGTCAAAACCCCTTGGGTCACGTCCTTCCTTATTCATTGGATGTCTTTGGTCTCTTCCCCTAGTGTTAAGAGGTGGTCTGGGTATAAATTTTGGCCTAGCAGCTGGTCCTAGATTCCTCGTCCTCCAGATAGAATCTTGTAGGTTGGTAGGCTTAAAATCCTTTACCCAAACCTTCAAGGGCTCCATCAACCCTTCAATGAAGAGCATCATGAGTCTGGTTGGTGATATATCTTGCACCATCACGACCAACCTCTAAAATTCTTCAATGAATGCCTTAGCCATACCTATTTTTCTCAGCTATGTGAGCTCCCTGAAGTGCAGCTCCGGATCTTCCTGATCAAATCTATCAATGAGCTTCTGAGTAAATTCTATGTAGGACACTATCTAATTGTGGCCTAGTGTGGTGAGTCCATGGTACCACCAATCATGAGCCTTGCCATTTAAGTACATGGTGGAAAATTTGATGGCTTCCATATCCCTCATGGGATTAAGCTGTAGATAGGTATCCAACTTTTGCACCTATGCTTGTGTTGTCATCTTGGTTGTACCATCAAAGTATGGGATCTCTATCTTCCCTGCTCTTCGTTCAAACTCAAAACTGCTCCTATGGTTCATCCTGGGCTTATTTATGAACTTGAGTTGGTAATATTGATCCAAGGAAATCTGCCTCTGAATGATCATGTTCAGGCCATAGTACTCCTTAGTACAATGTGCCATCTTCTCCACAAAGTCATTCACCTGCTCCTGCTGCACCTGTTCATCTGTGAATGTGGGCAAGTATGGTCTAGGGTTATCCCTGCTACCCATTTGTCCATATGACGTGCCTCCTCCATGGCTTCCATTGGATCTCAGAGATTTCTCCAGATTGTATCTAATTTCACCATGGGATCCACTAGCCACCTTGTCTCCATACGTCTCAAGGTCTTTCCCCTAATGATTCATCTTCATCAATAGTTGGGCTATCATCATTTGGTTCTCATCAATTTTCCTCAGATTCCTATCTACCTTATTTAAGATCTCAGTGATCTTGGCATGTTCCCTTCGGTCTGTCTCCTAGATTTCCTGCAATTGATGGACCAAGTTGCTCTCTGTAAGATTTAGAGTCTTATGGAATTCGACTGCTAAGTAGGCCAAGCCTTATGGCTCTCCGTCATCACCTGAACCCTCCATTTCGGCTTCTGTTTCACTGTTTTTTTTATTCCTTCCGCCCATAAAGATCCCACTGTACCTCTGCATGCGCTAATCCCCCCCACAGGTTTGAAGGATCAAAGCTTTGATACCACTGTAAAGATCCCAAGCCAAATTTTTTTTCTTGGAATCACTAACTAACCACTGATTTGATTCTTATTTTTTGTGTATGCAGTTTGACCATGAATAATTTTTCCTTAGGGTTTATTCAGTTATTTAACCATGGATTTACATAAACATCATTTCCATCATATGAAGATCATCAACACTACACAAGATAGGAACCACAAGCAAATAGCTGAACTTTATTATAAGAAAGAAAGCACCTGATACAATAGAGAAGAATATCTGAATAGATGGCTTCAAGGAAATACTAGAGCTGTATAAAAAATGCTCCCAGAGATATCAATAAATCCTCCCAAAGGCTGCCAATAGATGATGAACGCTCAACTGCAAGACCAGGGTTTCGACCTCCCCTCAAACAACTGGTACGACCATGATGACTGTTGGTACGACCTGCTAAAGACAAAGGACACCAAGGGTTTGGCTCTCTTGAAGATATAGACCTCCTGATGCTGCCAAACTCTCCCCAATGATAGATCAAGGAAGGGGAAGTCTTCTCCTGGAGTATGAAGCTCAAACACTGAAGTTTCCTCCTCAATCTGTAGAAACCCTAGGATGGTACGACCCTCCTGAAACCCTAAATATGGCCAATAGTATGACCTAGATGAATTGGGCCTCTGAATCATCTGAAATTCTCCCAAATGATAGATCGGACATCCAAAAGCACTTGAGAGAAGTCTTAAGATCAGATCTATCCTATAGCCTTCTAGATCTGAGAATTGTTGAATCTCCAAGTCGTAACCTTCCTCTTGAAATCGTCCCAACCTGCAGTAAATGATGGGGACGTGATAACTCCTCCAAGAATCCCTCAAACTGATGAACAAGGGTTTGCAAGAAAAACCCTAATGCTGGAAAATTCTCAAGCTTCTTCCCGTGGCTGGATCGAAGGCTTCCTCAACAACTAGTGCACCTCTGCAAGGAAACCCTAGCTGGTACAGCCCTGCTGATCCAAATGGTATGACCCTGCTAGTCCTCCTGGATAGATGATTGCTGTAGAATGGTGTGGGTGGAGTATTTCATCCCCAAGACCAAGCTTGGAGCTAGGTGAGTGGAATATTTCACCACTGAGCTGCTCACTAGGATTTGTAATATCAAAACCCTCAAAACTGTATGCTCAAGAGCATCAACAAGCAAAATACCAAAATCCAGAATGAATAATAGGTGTGCCCTAGCCTTCCCTTTATACTTTTCTTCTATTTCTCTGTTGAGTTAGATTAACCCCTAAGGTTAGCTCCTAACTCAACCTCCAACGCTTCTATTCCTCCATTGAGTTATCTTTTAACTCTTTTTCACCTTTTCATCAAGTCAACTTAATAATATAACTTTATTTTGGTTGACCCTTCCCCTTAGTGTGAGACTATGGCCTAGTGGGGACGCCTAGGCCACTGAGTCTTCTCAATACCTCTTCAGCAAGAGGTGGGGGACATTATATTGCAACATAAAGAGCACAAATAAATGGCCTCTCCATATTCAAACTAGGATTTAAGGGGTTTATTAGAAATTTGAATTGATCCATATCATTCAAATTGCAATCTTAGTAACACCAATTACTATCTAAAAATTCTTTTTTTTACCAAATTCCAATCAAGATCGTAAAAAATGAGGCATTTTAAGTGCCCATTTAAAGAAATAGTGCTAAAGTAAATGGACCTACTTAGTTCTTGACACTAAATGAAAATCAATATCTTATATGAAGACTTCTTACATCTTTGTAAAACTAACAACTTTTGATAATGTTATTAAACAAGTGTTGATAACATAAAATGCCATGTTTAACATAAAAATGTGACACGTCTCTTAGTGTACCCTTGATGGTATATCAAAGATAGAGGTGAGGAAAGTCGAAGATGGGAGAGAAAATTTTTGTATGAAAGTATCTATGGTACATTGTTTTAGTGTCATTATTTTGGACATGGGTTAGCATGTAAATTACATGTAAATATCAATTTTGTCTAGGGATTGAGCGAAGGGTACCTCATTCAATCTAGAAATGTTTGACTTAGCTTACACATCAAGGATTCTTCTTCAACCCTTTACATTTTGAAAAACTACATACCAATGGTATGTCACAAAAGGGATCCAATTCACGGTGTAATATCGTTGACCCATGATACATGTTACTAGAAGATGTCATGTTACAATTGGCAAGGTAAAGTAGTTTTCCATTTTCATTAAATATTTTCCCGCGATATATTTCTCCTGATAAGAGATTGTGACATTTTTTCACTGGTGGAATATATTGCTCATCTGACCTCGATCCCAATTTATGATCCTACAAAATTCAATGAACAATTATTCAAATGCACGTGCATAAATGGCATAAATTCAATCAAATAAATGAATTATAAATCAAATCGAGACTTACTTCAAATGATGTGGCAGAAGTTGACAAACTTGCAATGATATTGAATGAGATGGAATCTAAAGTATTGGCCATTTGATATTACAACCTTCTTTTCCCTGCATTTGAGTCAAAACCATCATCAACACATGGATGAATTTGATATTAAATTTATTGACGCTTTTATTTATTTTATAATGCATTGGTGTGTCTATATATATATATATATATATATATATATATATGGAATGCACCAGTGCAACCAACTATGAAGCACATTGAACCGTTACCTATGTTAGAACCTCCACAAACCAAAATATTCGTAAATTTTAATAGTAGAGGTTTGCATTTCTATTTTATCGATAAAATTGGTATTGATGCATTGCTTAGTATATACGCACCAGTGCACATGAATCAGTGAGGTGCACTGACTTGACTACAAATTTAATTTTTAAAATATATAGTTTAATAAATGTTTTTACACACAAATTGAAAAAACACAACGAAAAAAGAGACGGAATTTCATTTTTCAAAACGTATTTGTTTATAAATTAAAGAACTATTCATTATTTCATTTTTTTGGCAGAGTTTAGAGGGAAGACTTGAGGAAGAGAGATTTACCACAAAATACTTCGGAGTGGTTGGACTTTTTGAAGAGCCAAATTTGGAAGGGATCTGTAGGGCACATACAAATCTGCAGAGAATAAATTTTAGGTATACGATTTCATTCTACCGATCATTTCAATATTTCCCTATTTGATTCAAACTATTTTCAATGCATGTTAAAAAAATATAAGGGTTTCATAATTACCTTTAGTATTGGAAGTCATAACTTTCTTGTTGTTTTTTCTTGTTCCCCTCTTTTTTTAAGCAATAGATTTTTATAGGGTTTATTTTTTTAAGCAATAGATTTTTATAGGGTTTATTTAGTTTCATATGTGGTGTTTGGTATCCGTTGCAATGGTACCACTCATTGCATTGGATCCCAAACACTCTCAACCCTCTCGTTGTCATAGATGTTTTTAAAAAACTTGTCCTCAGTATGTGGTGTGCATTATACAGAGGTAGCAACCCGATGCTCATTATATAGAAAAACACATCGGGGCACATATATCTGTGAAAAACACCAATTGGTCGAAACAATAAATAATATTGATTGTGTATCCTATGCATATGGGTTAGGGATGCGCAATGACTAATAGTATAGAGCAACGTGAGTATATGTTTGAGGCCCGATGCACACATATATTTGACGACCCAATGCATTTTTTTTAATGAAGTGCACCAAAATACTAGATTGTATAAAATTTCATAATTTCTATTTCTAATGAATCCTTATTTTATTTTTTTGATACAATGATTCAGATTATTTTCAGCATGAAATGAGAGCGGAGATATAATAAAGAAATGTACAAAGATATCTCAGATATCCAATAATATAACAAAAATGTATCATATATGCAACCATAAACACATAGATACAATAATACACAATTTTCTATTAATGAGCGAAAATGTACAAAAATTGTAAAAATACAGAGTGAAAGACTCGCTAGAATGGTGGCAACGAACAAAATTTCCATCCTTATGAATTCTTTTCCCTAGATAAAGAAAACTTTATTTCTGAACAATTAAAGATCAAACTTTGAAGAGATAAATGTTCAGAGGTTGTTGAAGTTTGTACATATTAATTTAGATTTCTTAAAGTTTAAAGTTCTGGATCCAAAAATAATTCACACTAGATCTCACCCTGATCTAGAACTTGTAACAACAGTAGATAATCCAGAAAAAATACTCAGGAATAGAAACATAGTAGAAGGTCAAGGGAGTAGCATTCCTCTTCCTAGGGAAAATTCTCTTCTAGAGAAGCTTATCACAATCCAAGATATTGAGTTTGACCATCCGTTCGAACACATCCTTTTCAGAACCAAATCTGATAGTTTTGTGGATGAGATAGTATTAGATCAAACCTTTCTCCAACCTAAAACCCCTGAAAGACTCTCCTCTAGAACAGATTTTGATCAGAAAATCCTTCAATATTTTGAGAAACTACAAGATCTAGCATCTAATCTTGATCAAGATTTGTATAAAGCACACTTTCAACAGTCTGTCGAGTTTTTAGCGATCTCTATTGTTGGAGCCTCTATCAATCCTCAAGTAACTCAATCCATACCTCTCAATCCTGCTTCCCCTACATCTTTTGTCACTTCTCCTCCAATCACAGAAATTGTTATTCAACCTCCTCCACTAATCATGGCAGTGAGATATGCTCTCTTGGTGTTAGCTTCTCCCTTACATGCCATGCCCCAGGACTATTAAACCAGGCTTCCTCAGTTTGATGGTACCAGAGCCATTAACGCACAACAACATGTGGATAAAATGAAAGATTACTTTGATTTGCAGGAAGTTGATGAGGAAGATGTCCAGATGATACTTTTAGCACAAAGCTTAACTGGCGATGTCAAAAAATGGTTTAAAGAATTTCATGATGATAAAATTTTTGATATTGTTTCTTTTCACCGAAGTTTCCTTGACAGATGGGAGGTAAAGAAAAACCCTCTCCAAATTTTATCTGAATATGAAAATATCAAAAGAAATCAAGGGAAATAGTACAAGACTATTGCATTCGTTTTAATAATATGTATAACACAATTCCTGTTGATACCAATCCTCCTTAAGGCTTGGCCTTAATCAATTTCCCCGATGGATTTCATGCTGATATGTCATACCAACTGAGAGAAAGAAATTCTGCCACTTTAGAGGATATGCAGAAAAGTGCAGTGAATGTTGAAGAAAACTTATTAGCCAGAAGAGTTAGGCAAAGAACAGAAAGGAGAGTTACAATTAAAGAAGAACGCTCGACTTCTACTTCAGATACCAAAATTGATTCTTTTGTAAGGACCATGGAGAGAATGATGGAAAGATTGAAAATTAATGATAGAAACCCGCCTAGAGAGAACCATCTTGCTCCTCAGATTCGAAATCCTAATTTTATAAGGAGCCCTCCCCAAACCAGACAGAGAGAGCCCAAATACAAAATGGAACAAAGAGGTCATGATCAACAAATTAGACCACCTCTTCAATAAAACTATGCTAATGAAGGGGAAGAGATAATTGAGGAGTTGGATGACATTCACATAAACCCTATGGGGGTTAATGACAATGATTCNCTTGCTCCTCAGATTCGAAATCCTAATTTTATAAGGAGCCCTCCCCAACCAGACAGAGAGAGCCCAAATACAAAATGGAACAAAGAGGTCATGATCAACAAATTAGACCACCTCTTCAATAAAACTATGCTAATGAAGGGGAAGAGATAATTGAGGAGTTGGATGACATTCACATAAACCCTATGGGGGTTAATGACAATGATTCCATTTTTCTCACTCAGGAAGAACAAGAACTTTTTCTCCTTTCACAGACAAAAGTAGATGAGGAAGAGTCAAAGCAGCAAGCCTTCAAGAATGCGATAATGGATGTCCACAGACAATACAACTTGAGAAGAAATAAGTCAAACAACAACCCAACTAAGAAGATTGTTGAAACTAAGAAAACCTCAGATACTACTCCTAAGTAAGCCCCAGAAAAGAAAAATTCCGAGACTCCTCCAACAAGAACTCTTGAATCTTCACCAAGAACAACTCAAACCGAGGTCGCATCCACAAGTCAGCTAAGTAATACTGCATTGAAAAATGTGACTGATAAACTAGAATTGCAAAGCCAAAGCAAAATTTCAACCACTTTCATCTTGGAAAGTGAATTGGCTAAACTGAAAATTCCTATTCCTTTGACTGAACTAATGTACACAAATGCTTACAGATCATAGGTGATCAAAGAATTAAACATAGATCCAAGAGTAGGCTCAAGCACTGTGAATGTTGTTGATGATCAACCCAAGCTTCTGTTTGGTCCTGAGTTTGAGGGGCAAACTAAAAATGGTTTTGTTCCTCCTTTTTACATCAGTCTGAATATCCATGACAAGCCATTACACAATGCTATGTTGGATTTTGGTGCTTCTCACAATCTTATGCCCAAGGTTGTGATGGATAAGTTGGCGCTTGATATCACCAGGCCCTAAAAGGAGTTTTACTTTTTTGACTCTAGCAAAGTTAAATGCATAGGTCTGATCAAAGACTTGTGTATTACCTTGGCACAAATCCTAGCTAAAAGCATGGTGATGGATATTGTAGTTGCAGAAAATTCCTCTGAAATATGGTATGCTATTATCTCGATCATGGGGTGCCAAGTTAAAGGGAACTTTATAGTTAGATATGAATTATGACACCATTCATGTGTTTGGTCAATAGAGAAGATTGTACAAAGAGACTCTGATGAAATACATGGTCAACAGTAAAGAAAAATCACATAACTATCCTTTGTATTATGTTCATTCTGACCTGGAATCTTTCATTTTATATAATGATGGTGACTTAGACAGTGAAATAGAACAATTAGAAGATAATGCATTTGGCATGGAGGAAAGTAAAGCAACCCCTGAGGAAAGTAAAACGGTGACAATAGAAACTGATGAATCAACATAAAATTTATGGAGTATGGATTTTGATGGAGCTATCAACAAAAAAGGAGTTGGATTTGTAGTGTGGGTGCATAATCATAAAGCGAGGTATTCAGAAAATCACTCTTATAAATTAAATTTCTAGTGCACCAATAACATACCTGAGTATGAAGCATTGATGCTCGGCCTGAAGTTGTTGAAGAAACTTGGTGCCAAAATGATTATGATAAGAGGTGACTCTGAACTAATCATCAAACAAATTAAAGGTGAGTATGTTGCCAAACACCCTAGGCTCAGAGCTTATAGAAATGTTGTTTTGGATTTCCTACAATGTTTCACTGAAATTGACTTGTAGGTAATTCCCAGAGGCTAGAACATACTCGCAGATGGATTGGCTACTTCGGCAGCCACATGTAAAATACCTTTCCATCCAAATCGCCAATACATAGTAGAGGTGAAATGCAGATTGATTGTCCCAGACAATATCAAGTATTGGCAAGTATTTGGCAACGATGAACAAATTGAAGATTTCATGCAGTCTAAAAATGATTTTGAATGTACAAATATTGATGTAGATAGCGATGATGAAAATGCAAATAAACTAGACTTAGAAAATGATAGTGTAAATAAAGTAGATTCAGATGAAATAAATGAAAAAGATGAAGACTCGGATATTTTGCAACTGAAGAATAATGTTTTTCCTAGGGGTTTAGTTGCTTTAGAAGAATTGTTTGATTTCAATGATGTAGCAAAAAAGCCAAAAATTGAACCTACTGGAAAAGAGGTTGAGGAATGTAATATTGGAACAGAGGAAAAACCTAAAATGATTAAGCTATCTAATTTTTTACCCCCGAGCAAAAACACAAATATATTGAATTGTTCAAGGAATTTGTAGATGTATTTGCTTGGAGATATGAGGATTTAAAGTCTTATGACACCATTATCATACAACACAAAATCCCAATAAAAGAAGAACACAAGACTTTCAAGCATAAACTTAGGAGAATCAATCCAAATTTATTTCCCCTGATAGAAAAAGAGATAAAGAAAATGTATGATGCCAAAATAATTGTCCCCTTGAGATTTTCAAAATGCATTTCCAGTCTGGTTCCTACGATAAAGAAGACTAGGGAAATCAGGCTTTGCATTGATTTCAGAAACCTCAACAAGGTTTCTCTTAAAGATAACTATCCTCTGCCTAAAATGGATCACATCTTACAAGAGGTAGTTAGAGCAAGTAGGATCTCTTCGCTAGATGCTTTTTCTGGCTATAACCAAGTCCTTGTCCACCCTAATGACCAGGAGAAAACAACTTTCACTACACCCTGGGGAACTTTCATGTATGTGAAAATTCCCTTTGGTTTGATGAATGTTGGTGCCACTTTCCAAAGAGCAATGGACATTGCCTTTGTGGATGAGCTTGGTAGATTTATAGTCATATACTTAGATGATGTTACTGTCTACTCAAAATCAGACGAGGAACATTTACAACACCTCAGACGAGTGTTTGAAAAGTGCAGAAAGTTTGGGATCTCATTAAATCCCAAGAAAACTCTTTTTGGTTTAAAGAAGGCAAGCTGCTAGGGCATATAATCTCTAAAGATGGAATCAAGATAGACTCCAGCAGAATTGTGGCCATCCAAAAGTTATACCATCCTAGAAACATTAAGGAATTGCAATCCTTCATAGAAAAAACAATTTTTCTGAGAAGATTCATACCAAATTTGGCAGAACTCCTCAGGAACATTACAAATATGCTTAAAAAATATACAAAAATAAAGTGGAACATAGAAGCTAAACATTCCTTTGAGCAAGTAAAACATGCACTTAGACAAGCCCCTGTATTAATCTGTCCAGATTACACTAAATATTTATATTTATTCTCTTTTGCATCTGAACACACCATTGCAGTGGTCCTTTTGCAGAAAAACAGTGAAGGCCATGAACAACCCATAGCCTTTTTCAGCAAGTCATTGAGAGATGATGCACTAAAATACAACAGAATGGAGAAACATGCTTTTGTCTTGGTAAAAGAAATTAAAGATTTTAGAGTCTACATTCTCCACTCACATACCATTGCTTAGGTTCCAAATGCAGTGGTGAAATACATTTTGACTCAGGATAAACCAGATGGTAGGAGAGGAAAATGGATTGCTATGATTCTAGAATATGATATAGAAATCAAACCAACTAAACTGATCAAGGGTCAAGGTTTGGCCAAACTGATGGCTGAATCAAATTTTCATGCTTTAGATATAAACTTTTTAGCTCGAGTTGATGAATAGGGAGAGCATGCGACTCCACATGTCAAAGAGGTATTCTCAAATTCTCCATGGTACACATACCTTATCTTTGTCATGCATAATTTACAAGCTCCTCCTAGTCTAACTAAGACTAAAGATAGATTCTTAAAACTTAAAGCTTTGAAATATTTCATTTTGAATGAAGATCTTTACTGAAAAGATGTTGGAAACATTTTACTTAATTGTTTATTAAAGATGAAGCTGACAAAACATTGCAGGATTTCCATGAAGGAGATTGTGGTGGGCATTTAAATTGGAAGACTACTGTTAATAATATCATTAGATTTGTTTTTTATTGGCCCACCCTGTTTGCAGATGTCCATAAAAAGGTAACCTCATGTCACACGTGCCAAGTCTTTGAAGGCAAAAGCAAACTTTTTCCTTTAACCTTGAAACCTATTTCTGTGGAGGCACCATTCCAGCAATGGGGTTTGGACTTTATTGGCAAGATTCACCCACCCTCATCAGGCCAGCATAAGTGGATCCTCACAGCTACAAACTACTTCACAAAGTGGATTGAAGTTGTGTCCTCTAGGCAAGCCACACATTATGTGATTATCAAATTCTTGGAAAATAACATTCTCTCTCGTTTTGGATGCCCTAGGAAGATTATAACTGATAATGCAACAGCCTTCAGATAAAAAAAGATAATAGAATTTTGCAGCAAGTACTAGATTACTTTGGGACACTCCACAACCTATTACCCTTAGGGAAATGAGTTGGTTGAGTCCTCCAATAAAATTTTGGTAAATATCATAAAGAAGATGTTGCAGGAAAATACGAAATCTTGGCACAACGAGTTGGTTCATGCACTTTGGGCTGACAAGCTAACCACAAAAAGATCAATTGGTATGTCCCCATATCAGCTGATATATGGTATTGATGTTGTTTTCCCCTCCTCTTTGGGTGTTCCTGTTATGAAGTTGTTGCAAGAAGTACATGCAGATCCTAATGATATTCAAAGGAGAATCAATTAGATGATCCAACTCCAACAGTCCAGAGAGGAGGTGTATAACCAGACACATGTAATTCAAGAGAGCATCAAGAATATTTATGACAGAAGAACCAAGGAGGATGATTTCAAATTGGGTGATATGGTACTAAAATGGGATTCAAGAAATGAGGAAAAGGGAAAGCATGGAAAGTTCGACAGTTTGTGGAAAGGCCCTTACATCATCTAGGCATATAAAGGAAACAATGCATTCTTACTCAAGGACAGTAATGGAGCAGACTTTCCAGGAGGACGTATAAATGGAAGGATGCTCAAACATTATGTTCCACCATAATGAAGATCTTAGTCACTCATCCCATTGTACAAACCAATTTTACTTTTATGTCATGTGTGAGGTGATTTTTATCAGATGGTTGAAGCCTGAAGAGAAGGCCCTGAGCCACTGATCTGGATCACCAATTTTTTAATCAGAATAAAGCAGATTAGGATGCAGAAAAAGAACTGAGGAAGGAGATTCAAAGAAGCAGTTATCTGGTTCTTGGCACCTCACAAGGAGAGCACCATCCCCAAGTGGAGCCATTGTTATAACCCTTTGTTTCATAGGATCACCTGGTGATTATAATCTCTTCTTCTAGTTGCATTATATTGTAAATAAT
>JASDQU010754273.1:0-18986 GCA_032191745.1 Picea mariana | reverse complement strand
TCCATCCACCCGTTGGCCAATCAATGCCGACGACCATGACCGTTACCCACCCAACTCACCATCCGCTCCATAACAGACACCCCGTTCAACCATTTAACTCTATTTTTTTGCCATTCTCTCACTGTTCATCAATCTAGACACAGTCAACGCCACAATTTACCGTTCTCCAGATAACCACCATCAAGATCATGGTCAACAAGCATAATTACACTGGGCAATCACATACTACACCTTTTCCATTTGCAGGTATCAGTTTGATCATGGCGCCCAAGTCCAAAGCCATCGAACCTGAAGAAAATCCTTTCCTCCCTCCTCCCGACGACCTGGATCGCATACCCTTGGCTGATAAAGGTTATTTAATTGTAGAGCCGAAGTGTGAATTCGATTTCTTTGAATTACACTTCTGGCTCAAGGATGTTTTTTTGGATCAGAGCGATGATATCAGATTCTGGGAGTCCAATCTTCCCCTGTACCTTTTTCCCCAAACATACCATTTTCCCAAATTTTCCCTAAAATGCCAAGCTCACTAACTTCCTGGCCAAAGGACCATTGTCTCTTCATCTAGAGAAACTCTTTTCACCATCACCCCTGAAATGATAAATCAAATATTGCAGATACCCATAAATGATTCTGCTTCCCCCTTCTCCATTGAAATCTTGACCGAGCTATACTAGAAACTGTCTTTCCCGCAGAGAGATCAAATATTTGAACTCTTCCTTCCTGAAAACACTCAATTACCCAAGAATAATCCCCCATATAATTCTTCCATCTTCTCAGTCAAAGGCAACAAGATCATCTCATCCATATGTTTCCTGCTAGGATACTATTATGATGAATGGGTAGATGAACCCATTCCGGGTCTATCCATTTTCTCCACTGAGGGAAAGGCTACTACATAGTTTGACTACAGTTAGTTTCTAGCTGACAACATCCATGAACAACTCTTCAATTTTCCCACAAAAGGTATTTTTAGGTATTCTTCAATATTGGCGTACCTGTTCCTCTTTTTCAAAGCAGATAAGTTCACCTTCTCCCTCCAGAAGTTGGACCAAGATGCTAACCCTCAACCTATGACCTCATGGACATCAATAGTGAGGAAGAAATCATCTGAGTTCAACTTCAAACATTTTATTGACCAATTCTACCATCCAGTGGTATGCATGCTCAGTGGAATAATAAAACCAAGGATAAATGAGGAAATTCAGAGAATTCTACACATGTCAGAGCTAGCTAAAACAAGGGATTGGTACCTTTACCAGGATCATACAAAAATCAGGATCTATGGATGTGAATTACCCCCTTACAAGCTACCAAAGTATTTGTCTATCGGGATATTCTCTTTGGAATATATCAGACAGTTGATAAATTCCAATGATATTCACTTTGTGGCATTCAAGAAGAAGCAACAACTCAGGATCAAAGGTCAGATAGGTTCTTTCATTTGCAAAAACAGAGCTGTAGGGGAAGAATCCAATAAGTTGTTAAAGGAAACGAAGTTCAGTCTAATTTTCCCATGGCACTATGACCCCCATGGCATTATTGCAGAAACCAGGCAAAAACACAAGATTTCTCCCTATGCTCATGTGACCAAACCTGAAATTGAAAAATTCATGAACCAAACAGAGTGGGAAGAAAACACCCTGCTAGACACAGAACAACAGTCTCCACCTGCAAGCATTTCACACACCAGCACTCCACAAGTACAAGCTAAGAAGAGACCTAAAAAATAAGTCTCTCCTTCAGTTATAGAAGTCTCAACAGAAGATTTCTAAGTCTACAGAAAGAGAACCAAAACTAGCCATACACCTGACAGGTCCAGAGAAGAAGAAACCTAGTCCACCATAGTTATGGAAGGACCACATTCATCACTTTTCTCAGGTAGCTATCATACAATGTCAACTTCCTCATTCAAGAAATAGACAGGTACCACACTGTCAACTAAGTCCTCACAGGAGCCTACGGGACTTAATATTTTTGAAAAGTATAACATGATTAAAAAGAAGAATGAGCTACTGACCAACGACACCTATGCACAGTTTTGGAAGAAGACATCTACATCACAACACATGTTATTATCTGACTTTGACACAGAGAAAGGAAAGATGAATATGGCATTCCTGCAGGCACAGGTTCCTCATCCCAAGGCAGTTTCTGATTACCAGAGGGCAACATTTGAATTCGATGTCAAAGAGGTGCATCCAGCTGATCAAATGGATATGCACAGACAGACTGGGGAGATGATTTTTCCACCATGGAAAATACCTCTATGAATGCTGCAAAGTTGCATGTCTCTTTAAACAATGTCTAATCTCAGTTGAAGCTGGAGAAGATTTCTTCCCTAGCAAAAGATAACAAGATCAAATCTCTGGAGGAGAAGGTACTCAAAATTGGATATGATCCATCAAATGTTAAGGAAGCTGAGGAACTACTAAAGAAGAAGAATGATGACATAACATCCTTAAGGAAACAACTGAAACTCCCAACCACTGAAGATTCATAGGAAAAAGAAATGGTTGAGACTGAGGCTCACAAGGAGGAAATGATAAAATTGATAATGGATTATAATGCACAGATCAAGGAGATGGAGGCTGAGCTAGATAAGTTGGTCAAAGAGAAGGAACATAGTTTTCCAATGACTGTCATCCCACTGCAAGCAGTTCCTCTCACAGGAGTCAATACATCATCAACAACCACTACAACATAAATTCCATCAACTATCCCAGTAACAACCCTAGATGCTTATGAGAAATTGACAAAGTCAATGGAGGACATGACTCTGCAAGGAGAAGAAATCAAAAGACTACAAGAGGAGATCAGAAACCTCCAGAAACTGAAATCTATGTTTCAGTCTAGCTACAACACAGAGATGCACAAGTCACAGAGACTTACCCAAGAGATATAAAAGCTGCATAAGGAGACAGTCATGGCGAAGACACTGTCAGAAGCCAAGGAAAACATATGGATCAACATCAACCAGTCAATGAAAGAGATATGGCCCCTTATACAAATTGTGTTTGAACAACATGAGTTGGTGCAGAGAGCTAGACAAGCCATTGAAAAGATAAGGGGATAATTGGGAGAAAATCCTATAGAGGCCACATAAATAATCAGGTTCTTGAATTCCAAGACCAAAGAAGAGTTGGAAGCATTGGAAATTGAGGATAGGATAGAAACAATCCTTGAGGTCAAGAAGGTTTTGACCAAGAAGCGATTGATGCTGCAACTTGAGTAGAAATCCCAGACAATGGATATTGGAGTGTAGAGGTTTTTCAACAAGGTCGAATCACTGCACAAGAAAGGTCTTCCAGGTTTACTAGTGATCAATGATAAACTGATTACTTTGTCAGACTACAAACAAAAGATCCTCACAGTAGAGAAAGATGGTTCTAAATTTGCAGGCATGCAAAGGAGCATAACTGGAAAGGATTTCTTGGAAACTCTACAGTTGGTCCTGAGAGTCCAACATGAGATAAAATACATATTCATAACAAAGCCCACTTTCGCCAAGTACACTGAGATGGATGAAACATACTGAAGGCTACTCAAATTTTCCATCCCTAGTCAAAAGAGATGGGAAGACTTATGTGCGTTATTGGATTAAAGGTGACAGGGACATCCGATTCAACATGAGGAAGACAGTCAAAGTTGAGTGGATGAATCACCAACTACTTCCCCAAAATCAACACTTAGGATTTGAATAGATCATCAACAGTCCTATTATTTTGTAATTTGTAATCTAGTTAGTTAGATTTTATCTCCACCATATCCTAGTCATTAATGATAGGATCGGATGTAATTGTTGTATAAATATTTCTCACTTGGAAGTATTGAGGGTTGATTTTTACGCTCATGAAGCTATGTTTGTAATTTTTTTGAGAAGATTGACCATAATAAAAAGATTGATTCACATGATTCTTGTGTTTGGATGTTGGTGATGTTTATCTTGCTCTGTTAATTGTTTATCTTACTCTGTAATCATTTTTTTTTATCTGTTTCTAATCGTCTAAAGAAAGTTAATGAACATAATTTGTCCTGTGCACTCTGTTTCTGGTCTTTAGTGATCTGCATGTTATTCATCTAATATTAAGTAAAGAAATTATTAATTGCTTCTTTGCTTGGTTGATTACCTTGGATGTTCTATATTTCCACCACATTTAATTCTAAAAGATCCAACATTCTAATTATCTCACCCTGTGAAGAAATCTTATAAAAACTGTATCTGATCTTAATCTTTAACACAGACCCCATATCCCAATGGATGTTTAATGCAATACTTCAACCAATATTTATAAACAAAACAACAAACTCAGATTATCACAACTAGCCTAATATGTAAAACTCAAACAAATCTAAATCCTACAGAGAGATCCCTCTCTGAAACTGGCAGGGCTAGATCCCATTTTCGAAGTGGTTTTGGTAAGTTACCTCTATTAATTTCTTCTTCCCTTAACAACCTCTGGGAATTACAGAGTGCTAACAGATACAATGATCTGGATTATTTTCGACACAAAATGAAAGCGGAGATATAATAAAGCAATGTACATAGATATCTCAGATATCCAATAATATAACAAAAATGTATCAGAGATGCAACCATAAACACAGAGATACAATAATACATAATTTTATATTAATGAGCAAAAATGTACAAAGATTGTAAAAATACAGAGTGAAAGACTCGCTAGAATGGTGGCAACTTATCTCTGAGAAGAGATGTGTCTGCTACTCGCATTAGCAAGAAGATGATTTTACAATGAGGCTCCAAAGGCATTTTTAACATAAATAAAATCCAAAACCCTAACCCCAGAAGATGAAAATCCAACAGTTTTGTGGACCTCATTTTGGGTAGTTTGGTGTATCAACTTCTCGGGGGCGTAACTTTGGCATACGATCTCTGTCTGGGGCACACAATATCTTGTTGGAAAGGTAGGAGATTCATTTTTGGGGTTCAATCGGAGCCTTCATATATCATTGAGAAGTTCGATCTGAAAAAACCTTCATTTAGGCCCTCAAAATGGCCCCAGAAGTTAAAAACTACTAAAAATAGTAAATTACCAAAATTGTCAGAAAACTGTTTTGAGCCAGTTGGAAAAGGTGGGTGGCCATCAATATCCACCCGGATCATACAATATCGTTGATACAAGTTCAAATAAAATATCTTATTGCAGCGAGTGCAATGGTAGCTCATCCCAAGAAGAGAGAGACACATTTTTTAAGTTTTATTAAAAAGTTAATATATTTGAAATATTTGTATGTTCAAATTAATGTTGTGTATTGGTTAATGTGTGTCATGCAGAGAAATTTTTTGAAGAAACTCGATAAAATTGTTTGCAATATGAGTGTAAAAGAGCATAAAACCTTTATGGAAATGTTGCAAAGAGAGGAAACACATGGATCCAAAGGTAATCAACATTAAGTTTTAATTTGACTTTTACTAAAAATGAATTTCTTAACATTAATTGCTAACACATTTTAAACACTCGATTTCACATTTTTTTAATGTTATGCAGGGACTGATAGTGAGGTAATGGAATCTTGTCCTAAGAGAACAAAAAATGTTAAAGATGTAAATGATGATGACGACTTGGTCATTAGTTCATCTAGAATGGTGCTTGAAGTTAATGAGGGGTAAATTGTTTTACATAGATTTGAGAGATATAGTGGAAAGAACATATAGACGTAATTTCCGCTTACAATACAAAAATCAATCCAGTGACTCCAAGAATTAGGTTATATGTACACTAAACGAAGCATTTCCAAATCCATGGTCAATGAAACCTGTGAGACTTGCAATAGAAAAAACTTACAATAACAAAAAATAATCATATAAAAGGTATTATTACCAAACTTGTTTTTCTATAATATGTTCCAATAATTACCAAATTAATTTATTTTGCTATATTTACTTTCATGTCCATTTAAGAAAAACTTATTGGTCTTTTTCGTTTTTCAGGAAGACAATGAAAATTCCAAGCGACAAACAAGGGGAAATCCAATACATGCAAGTAGGGATGTCCAAAAGAGTGTACAAGGAGATGGTAAAATAAATGAACATAATTGCATCACAKGAGGATGCATTCCAACAACAACATGYATCARAGGTATGTGATCATTCATTTATTCTTTTATGTATATCAAATTTATTTATCATATTAAATACTAATTTTCAATTGTTTTGTTGCAAAAAAACAAAAAAAACAAAAAACAAAATGGAACCCAATCAATACATAAGACATGATGACAAGGAAAAAATGATTCATCGCAAAGTTTGTGAGTACTTATGTTTTCGACGTTACTTAAATTTTCATATTTGTTGAGATATTTATATTTAATTAATTAATTTACATTGAGCCATGGATGTCATCTAATAGGTGCTAACATACAAAGAAGAGCCAACTGAACAATTGATTAACATTGGGTTAAGCAAGGGATGTGAGTATATGTTGAAGTATCAAGGTTTAATTGAACAATTTGTAAGTAGAAATATTGTTTAACTTCCCTTGTTTTATAATTAATGGAATAATAAGAAACCTTTATATTAATTATATTGACTATGTTTTGTCATGGTGTATTAAACATGTAGGAAACAAAGTATGGAGAGGAGCTATCAAAAAATGTTGCGTTAACTGGCATGAGGCAAGGCTTCGAAACAAAGTGTATGGTTTATGAATCACTCATTGCTATGGTACATTTTTTTTTTTACACAATCATGTATATTCTACTATATTATAAATGTAGATTTACTCATTACACTTTATTTCTATGTTTATAGATGGAAGATGAGAAATTGGAGTGTCAACCAAAAGTCAAGCAAGAAAACATCTGTTTAAATAACCAAAGTACAATATCGCCTACAATTGATCAAGACATGAGGGATGTACACAACTCGAGCAATGACATCAGTTCAAATGATGAATGACAATCAATATAATTGAATGTTACTACAAGTCGTATGTTTTGTAATATCAGTCTATAAAAATAAGGGGTATTTTTGCTTAATGTAGTGGACATAATGTCCCAATTGCATGAGGATATGTTACCAATAATTGTAACAATTACATATTGATTCCATTTTGATTATTGTGGAATTTTACGTTGTCCCATTTTGTATGACCATGGGCCTCTCTTGTTCATATATAATAGAATGAGTTTTTTATTTTATTGCATTGTCAAATGTTGTAAAATGTTGCGTTGTTGATTAATTAATATGTGAATGATTTATATTGTTGCAAATAACAGAGGTGTAATCTATTGGATAAGACATTACTGCAATCATTATATCAAAATGCAATAACAAAATTATAAAAACCAATATTATTATAAAAAATATTTGTAAAAAAACTAATTAATTAAAATATATACATATTGGTGCATTCTTATGAACTCACAAAATGGTGCTTGAAATAATATAGAAATCAATGCTTTTTAAGGGGTTACACACCAATGCATATTAAGCATACTGAAGCACCGATGCATATTAATTATATGGAAGCACCGGTGCATAAAATGTGCGATAATATATATCCTTTTAAAATTTTACGGTGGGCATGTGATAAATACACATCGACTTTTTAAATATAATAACAACAACAATGCTCTAAAAAACTTAAACACACCGGTGCATTTATTAAGATAAATGCACCAATGTGTTATATGTAATACATGCACCAGAACGTACAAATTATACAAGCACATGGATGGACATAAAATATAAGTGCACCAACACTACATACAACAAAATGGGAATTCGGTGTAATATAAATAACCAACTTCGTGTGTTTGCGTCATAGGTAAGCACATGGGCAATAATGTAATGGTGAACCGACACGTTTTTGTCTTATGTACGCACTGGGACATTTCATGTAGTGGTGAACCGATGCATTTTCGTTTTATGTGCACACCGAGAATTTATGTAATGGCGCATTGGTGCATTTTTTGGTTTTATGTACGATATAGGGCATTTTATGTAAGGTCATTCCAGTGTGTTTTATGTTTCTGTATGCATTGAGCATTTTATTTCATGGTGTACCAATGTGTTTTGACAATAAAAGCACCGAAATATGCTTAAAAGGGGACAATGTTATATCTCAAATTCTATTAATCTTACTCAATGCTTGAGGCGACTAGGTCTAAAGGTTTATTTTGATTTTCCTAAGTTTCGAAACATTATGTTATGTTGACATAGCATTAAAAGGTGATTAGGTTCGAAGGATTGAAACTCTTGGCATGAAGCACTTTCATGTGGACTATCCTTATGCACATGATACTTAGCATGCATGCCTTATTTGTGTAGTTGGGACTGATGTGGCACATAGTGATCATATGGCACTCATTTATTGATTTTAATTCTTAATTGCTCATATTTTTGTTATTAGTGAAAATGTGTAGGACCTCTATATGCTTTTGTGGTGATATGACAACAAATACACATTCAAATTCCTAGATCTTCCCATAGGATGGATGGCCATCCAAGATTGCACTAGAACTCAAGGATACTAAGCCTTCACACTCCTCTCATAGAACCAAGGTCATTCATGCATAAAATATATTGCCTACTTAGCAAATGATGATTGGATGGGACCCATTTTGTCTTACTTTAATTGATGGGTTTGACCCCCATTATATTATCCACCTTAATTCTCAACTCCATCCACATTGATTATATCTATGTACATACTCATTTATGTGAAACAACTTGTTCATTTTACAACTAACATCATTTCCTTGTACTAAATTGTATTAATCTTTAGAGATTACTTGTAGGTCCATCTCAACTTTGCTCCACCTTCTCTTGCGAAATATTCCTACTCTCCTCCTCGATTCAGGTCATTGTCTTACTTTGTCGTCTAATCCTCTCTTCACCTTTGTACATGATTTGACCATCATTAACATGCACATGTCTATAAAATTGATCACTTGGATTCATAATGTTAATACAAGAAGCAAGAGGTAATCCAAGCTCCATTTGATGGTTTCCAACTAGTGAAAAGGAAAGAAGAAAGCCTAGAGAGGTACATAGACCATCTCCACAAAATCTCAAGGAAAATATTAAAAATAAGCCCTTTAGAAGTCAAAAAATCCCCGAAGGAAATAAGTTCCAATGTTAGTGATAACAATCCCAACTAAACCAAAATCTTGATGACACTGAGCAAACTCCATCCCTCGCAAACCCATAATGGGAAGCCCCTTCCCATAGGGGTGACTAACAAAAAAAAAAAGTTGAATATATCTAAACAAACATAGAGAAAGCAAGATCTCCCATGGTATGGATTGAAATTGAATATGGGTTACCTTTCAAGGAAAGCATGTAGAAATTGTACATCAAATTGGCCACTCTTGAGACCAACCAACAAACAAAGATCCAAGTAAATGAAATAGAATTGAGGTTAGGAAATAAATTTGAATACTTAAAAGCATATATTGTTTACGTCCTCTCTTTTGGAACTAATTCATTAGGTAAATGAAATAGAATTGAGGTTGGGAAATAAATTTGAATACTTAAGCATGTATTATTTACGTCCTCTCTTTTGGAACTAATGCATTATGTAACATAGGAAATGAAATAAGATAGGTAAGAAAGAGGAATACTAGTATTTAAAATCTCCTCATTTAAAATTTACAGTGTTCATCTTAAGTATATAAATTATAAATATGTGTAAGAAAGTTAAAGATCGCAACTTTATTTTTTTAATACAAATGACAATAATTTGTAATACAAACGACAATAATTATTGTGAAAAAAATACATATTTTCCAAAAATATTAAAATCCATACTTAAATGACAATAGTTATTGTGAAAAAATACATATTTTTAAAAAATATTAAAAATCCATACTTAAATAATGTTTAACGTATGTTAAATAGTTATTTTTTTATATAAATATGGTTTGGTGCTTTACTATGTGACAGTATGATCATGATGGTTTGGTGCTTTACTATGTGACAATATGATCATGATGATGAATGATTTTGGACTAATTTTAATCTAGTATGCATTGAAGGTCAAAATAAAGGGATTTATTAAATTATTTAAAATTTTGTTTGGATCATGATAATATATCTATCATATTTAAAAAACATTTTATTTATATTATTTTATTAATAAAAAATAAAAATATATATTATAAAACTTAATATAAAATAAAAATAATATTTATTAACTATAAATAAAAAATATGAAATGCAAAAAGTATATTATGACATGCATATAAATATTATATGTAAATTTTTACAACAAATTTTACTAGTGTTGTTATCTCATGCATAACTCAATTTGATATGACACCACACTACACAACTTTTGTTTGTTCCCATTTCGAATAAACTTCCTAAGTTTGTTCCCATTCCAAACAAACTTCCTAATTTTTTTTATTTTTATATTAAACTTGTTTTGTATCACGTGAATGTAAAGTTGCGTGAGATGTTCGAATAGGTATACTTATTACTTAAAAACAAAAGCGAATAAATATTTTTTAATAAAAATTTGAGATTAGTTGTATATAACTTTTTTTTTAAATGAATAAAAGAGTAAATTGTAATTGAAAAGTAGTGATTTTTTTTTTTTCCATAGAAAATTTCACTTATATTAATATATAAAGTTTACATTCGAGAACCCGGGTTTAAAGGATATATCTGATCTTCTCCAATGCCCACAGGGGAATATATAGTACAGACCAAAGCTAGCTCGAAAAGAGAAGTTGTGCATCATAAAAAAACCTCCCAAATAAATCCATACAAAAAAAAACCAGACTGCATGTAAAAGACTCAAAACTAGACACCAGTGATAAAAAAGAGACTTATAGTCGCCAGTTAACTCAATTTTTTTTTTACCAGAGCTTAAGTGACAAAGTGGGACTTAGGTGTCCATCGACCGCCTGGAAATATAAAATGTTACCCTCTTGTAAGAACATAACACTTTTTGAGAGAGTATCCACCTGTTTACTGAACTCTCTAAAGATATGGGTAAGACAAAGAGTCCTGAAGCCTTTCGCCAGTCCTTTAACCCTTTTTTTCCAACAATGTAAATTGAGGATCTGTAGTTTCCCTCTCTGATTCAACCAGCGGATGACGATTCTTGAGTCTCCAAATACTTGTAGTTCCTGAATATGTAATCGGGAAGCTAAAGTAAGAAGGGCCCAAACTCCCAAAAGCTCGGCTCTATTGTTTGTACCCGATCTACACTTTAGAGTCCATCTGAATTCTATATGCACACCAGTCCTAATAACATCGCTAACACCACTTTTTATCCCACTATCCTGAGCAACTCCATCAAACCACCCAACTGTTGTTTCCCCATCAAACACTGGAGGAAGGCAAGATATTCAGATCAGAAGACTTATTGACCGAGGAAAATCTAAGCTGCTAAGAATCCTATGTAAAACTAAATTTGAGGAGGGTCGTCTAGAATAAAAAAGTACCTTGTTGCACTCTAGCTAGATATTCCAGCAAAAAATAGCTGGTAAATGAGGAAGGGAAGTACAAGAATTTGACCAGTCTAGAAATCTAGCCTGAAGAGTGGTTCTCCTCCAACTAAAGTTTAAGTTAAGAGAAAAAGTCACATGTAGCCAAGCCTATTGTCACATACCCACTACGACAAAAATAAAATTTCCGCTCTTCCTTAAGGGATAGAATCCCCAAATTCCTACGAGGGCCTAGCGCAGGCTAGCTCTTCCCTTATCCATCTCCATGTGATCGTTGGTTATGACCACAGGCCAAGCCAAGAGGTGCCTTTCGCATTTCGTGACTCAATGATGCAAGAGAGTCAAGTCTTTCGACTCTTCAAACCTCGAAACCTGAAATCTTACCTTCGATGATATCGACGACTACGAATCTCCCCCTGATTCGACGGTCCTGGCCGTATCGGGATTTCGGTAACCGGGAGTTCGAAATGCAACGACCCAAACCACTGGTCACTCCATTCCCCGAACTCCGATACACGAGTTCTTGTACGAGATCCAACGATCCTCAATGATTTGGATCCAACAGTCCAGATCTTTTCGGAGTTTCGTGAACCGGGAGTTCACGATGCAGCGACTCCAAATCTCTTGTCACTCCAATCCTCGAATTCCAATATGGGAATTCGTGTATGAGATCAATGACCCTCGTTGATTTGGATCTGACGGTCACTATCCCTCTTGAGCTTAAGGGTGTTGAAAGACACTCAGTCTTAATCATGCGTCAAGGTTTCGTATATCGGGATTTCGGGACTTGCGAAGACGAGGGGTCTTGCCCTTTGGTTTCCCGGATGCCGAAATGTCGAAACTTATTCACACTAAACCGGCTCATCCACATAGCGCACTGGGGTTTCGTATACCGGGATTTCATGACTTGCGAAGATGAGGGGTCTTACCCTCTGGTTCCCTGGATGCCGAAATGCCGAAACTTATTCACACTAAACCAGCTCATCCACAAAGCACATCAGGGTTTCGTATACTGGGATTTTGTGACTTGCGAAGACGAGGGGTCTTGCCCTCTGGTTTCCCGGATGCCGAAATGATGAAACTTGTTCACACTAAACCGACTTATCCACAAAGCGCATCGGGGTTTCGTATACCAGGATTTCGTGACTTGCAAAGACGAGGGGTCTTGCCCTCTGGTTTCCCGGATGCCGAAACGTCGAAACTTATTCACACTAAACCGGCTCATCCACAGACCGCATCAGGATTTCGTATACCGAAATTTCGCGACTTGCGAAGACGAGGGGTCTTGCCCTCTGGTTTCCCGGATGCCGAAATGCCAAAAGTTATTCACACTAAACTGATGGTCCAGATCACTCATGGATCAACGACCACGATCATGTCACGATTTCGCGAATCGTGAGTTTGTGCGGTCTTACCCTTTGACCAATCCAAGTTGCGAGTCAGTGAAATGCTACCCAACTGCCACTTGTCCGGTGCCGATGGATGGTTCCGAATACTTCGGGACTTTCAGGACTTTGACGAGTCCTCTCTCCCCTGCATGCACCAGGTTAAACTTCGTGTGCCTTTTTTGGATCCGATGGCTATCGGTCCCCTGCGCCCTATCTGACGGTTCAGATCTATTCTCCTGCGCACTCTTCTCTGGCTATCTGGACGTAGGCTCCAACGATCAAGATTTTCCCCTGCGAATCGACGATTCACCCTTTAGGACTTTGGGGAAATCCTCACCTCTATTTCCCGAATTGAACCAATGGTTCAGATCTGATTTCGATCATAGTCTCTTTGTCACTCTTAAGCTTTCATACGCTCTGAAACCTCCAAAGGGTTTCTCGACCTCTGCACTCCATGTAGGGTTCTTGCACACAACGGTGCGATCCTTCCTGAGCTTGTCTAGAACATAAGGAATTCTGGGTTCAGTTAGCCTCGCAGAGAGCCTGTGATGATCTGCACTACCTCTCCTGAGATTAACAAACTTTGTCCTCCAAGAGACTTTAAACAATTAGGAGGGTTGGCATGTGTATATGAAATTGTGTCCAGGGTCAACGAACACACAGTTCGTGAGTCTGGCTTATGCCTCCATAGGACACAAGCATTTATGAGTATCAAATCATCTCCTAACCATATAATTTCTTACTGGCCTAGTTATACAATCAAGAAGAAATAGGGGAGATACAGTATATCCATTAAGAAATATGCACAATTCCTAAAACATACATAGTATAACCAATTCATACACAGGCTAAATTACACAGGGTAGGAAATCACTTATCTATTACAGGTTGCCGCCAACCAACTGACTGTGGGTGTTCATCCTTCCACCCGACCATAGGCTCAGAGGCATTCATTCTTAGCACTCTGGCCACCCCCGTGCTAAGCCATGATATCGCCAGGGAGTTCTCACAGTTCTCAGGAGTTATGTCTCTGTCCCAGCTTCTGCTCGAGTCCTGTTCTCTGCAACTCAAAGCTTTCTCTTTCGATTATGGACTCGACGAGGTTTCTCGGATGCTCCTCGGCATCAAGCTTGCGACCTTCAGTTCATGACTCGCTGGAGAGCTCTGTGCATCTCCCTTGCGAGCTTATGCTCTTTTTGTCTGGTGTCTCCTCTCCTGTGTGTATCCCTCTTACCTTGGAAGGTTTTTCGACCTATCCTATTCCTTCTGTCAGAAGGAAGCTCATGTCTGTAGGTCCCTGCGGTACTTCGGGTTGACAGCCCATGTTTCCATTCATGGGGGTGGTTGATTGTTCAACCACCAGTCCTTTCTTCATTAACTGATTTCTTTCCTTGGGATTCGAAGGAGGTTTTTCATCCTTATCAAGGGAGATTTGGGGTTATTTGATATATGAACCCTCTTGTATAGTTTTCACATTCTTCCTCTAGTGATATCATGGCCAGTACTTTCAAGGATTCACCCCCACAATCAATTATTAACAACTCAAACAATAATACATTTACATTGTCCTCATGCATTAGCATGGTAATTCCTATTGTATAATTAATTAAAAATTGGGGGAAACAGGGTGTTACACCTACTGAGTGAATCTAGAATGGACCATGATGTGTAATGTCGACTCTTCCTCCTATGAGCAAAGGCCACATATGCTTGGCCCAGACTAGCCCCTATGTTGTAGGTTATCCCAAGTTAGGATCTTATCTTCCATCAAGAGCCACATAAAAAGATTTACCTTTGTCCCCAGATCCCAAGTCTAGAGTCTTGTATGCCACCATCTGCTACTGTATAACCAGTTCCTACTAGCTAAGGCCAAATATGCATTTTTTGCAGAAATGAAGCCCGATCGGTCACCCCCAGTCCAAATAAGAGTATCATGTCTATCAATCAGCTTGATGCCTAAGGCCAACAAATCTTTGCAAAAACGATCCCATTCCATAGCCTTAGTACCTAAGAACCCCAACACTTCACTTGTTTTCCACTGAGCTAATATGAGCCTTGTCTTGTCAATACCTCTAGCCCGATATAAATAATGTATACCTTCCTGCTTTAGAAAAGTAATCAGGGAGTGAGATAACCATGAGCTAGTATTAAGGACTAGGATCATATCCTCACCAATGAGAATTGAATGTCCCGACCTAGGATTCTAGGCCAACCATTGGGTGATTACCTCCACTGACTTGACCAGGCTACGCCAAAAGATCTAAACATTGTGTGATAGCTTTGATGTGGATCTCAACCAGGCCACAAAAGTGGTAGAAGGGAGATACTTATCCAATAACACTCCGTGCCAAAGGACGTATTTCATCAAGCAACGTCACAAGGTATTCACTGCTAGGGTTCTACTGAACAAGGATGAATTCTTAATCCCCCAACCACCTTGTGGTTTTGGTTTGGAAATAAACTCCCAGTTAAAAAGGTGGATCCAATCCTTTGCCCCACTCCATGACCACAATAAGTTGAACATCAATTGTTTGATCCTAGTAATCACCGAGGTCAGAATAATAGCTACCGTCAACCATTAGACTGGCAGAATTTCTAACACAGACTTGACCAAAATATACCTTCCCCAAAAAGAGAGCCAACGATGACACCAGAGTGTGATCCACTTCTCGTACTTATGGATGAGCCAACGCCAATCTTCAACTCTATAATTTGTAGGTTTAAGAAAAAAACCTAGGTACCTGAAACCTTCTGATAGATCCACAAACTTAAAAGGAAAGAGAGAACTCAACAATGATAACTCTTCCTCTGATAAGCTAGAAAAGTGGAAGGTAGACTTAAGAGGATTTATAAGGAGTCGAGAGGCTTGGCAAAAGGTAGACAATAAGGAATCAATGGCTTTCCATTCACTTAAACTAGCTTTGGTCATAATGAGAACATCATCCACAAAAAAGAGATTGAGAATCTTCAGGGAGCGCGAAATCTTAATACATGTAATGTCCCCATCTGTCTGAGCCTTTTTTAGTAGAAGACAGAGGCCTTACATAACTAAAATAAATAGCAGTGGCAATAAGGGGCACCCTTTCTTGAGGCCACGCCCACTCTAGAAAAAAGGGGTAGGACCACCATTGATCAATACAGAGTAAGTAGCAGAAATAACACAACACATAATCCAGTTTATAATCACAAGGCCAAATATTGTTTGGAGAAGGAGAAATCTAAGAAAATCCTAGTTAACACAATCATAAGCCTTCTTCAGGTCAAGTTTAAGAATGAGAGCCTTCATCTTTTTCACTTTTATACTATGGAGGCATTCCTATGCAGTAACAACAACATCCAGTATATGTCTACCTTTTAGGAAACCTAGTTGTTCCCAGAGAGTGCCCTAGAGAGGATTGGTTTAAGCCTGCTTTCTATGAATTCAACAATAATCTTATATGCCAAGTTACACAGTGCAATAGGTTTGAAGTCCCCAAAAGTAGTTGGCATGCTCACCTTCAAAATGAGAGCTAAAAACATAGAGTTTAAGGACCTTTCCATAGTACGCTCTCTCCTAGACTCCTCCACAGCCTCAAGTAGGTCATCCCCTACCAGATCAAAGAAGTGGAGGAAGAATTCCATTGCCCACATGTTCAGTCCAAGACTTTTGTCCTTGGAAAAACCCTTAAGAACTCCCTGAATTTCTTCTTTTGTGCAAGACCCTTCTATGGCTAAATGGTCTAACTCCTCAATGAAATAAGGAAAAAGTTGTGTTGTGCTCACTTGCTCTAGAATCGAATTTTTTCTCGTGTCCGAGTAGTAAAATTTAAAATGTCTAACCGCTTTGGTTAACACATCCTCCTGTCCCGAGTGAAAGTTGTCATTTTCATCCTTGATTTCCCAAATAGATTTGCAGTTTCGTCTATAGTTTGCAAACTGGTGAAAAAAATTGGTGTCCTAGTCACCTTTCTGTAGCTAAGTTGATCTACTTCTTTGTCTCCACAATTCCTCCTCTACCAAGAGAATCTTACTACATCTTTGCTCAAGAAGTTTAATTTGAGCATCAGAGTCCCCCGAATATAACCTTAGAGCCTTTGTAAGGTAAATCTTCCTTATCTTATCCTCAATCAAATCAAGTTCTAGATGTTTTTTATGTTGCAGCTCAGTTCCCAGGCTTTCACTTTAGTTTTCAATACTTTCAATTTCCAGATGAGTCTTTTTTGAGCTGAGGATTCTCCCACAAATGCGAGCGAATTCCAAACCTCTGAGACTAAATCGCTAAAACCATCTTCCCCCAACCAACAAGGGTTCAACTTGAAAGGATAGATAACCCTTCTTTGAAAATTGTCTAGTTGTAGCAATACTGGAGCATGGTCTTAGATGAAAGGCAGGGCTAACCAAGATCGATGCCTCCCAACAACCTTGATCAAATCCTCAGCCATGTATATTATGTCCAAACGTTAAGTAATTTCCTCCATCCCACTTCTGCCATTACACCAGTAGGACCACAATAAATAGGGGTTATATCCACTAACCCCTTTTCTTGGAAGATTTCTTTAAAGTACCACGCCAAAGGGTCCAATCGGGCTTTATCCCCCCACACTTCACCAACAAAAATAGTGAAATTTAGGTCACTTTCCACAATTAAGTTTTTAAAGTCCAACAATCCACTTGTAACCACCTTGTCCCATAAAGTTTTGCGATATGCACGGCCCGTAGCAATTAACCAAAGAAACAGACAAATTTAGTTCAAGTAGTGTACCTGTCAACAAAATGCCACCAACACTTAAAAATGAAGTAAGAGAAAATTTAAGAGGATCCCAAGAAACATAGAGAACCCCAGACCGCCCCTTCGATCTAACAACACACACCATCCAGTTTGGTTGAAGGGTACTAACAAAAGATCACACTTTAAAATATTCCAACATTGTTTCTTGGAAGAAGAGTATATCAGGGAACAGGTTCAACAATAATCTTTGGAGGGCGACACATTTGGGAACCCCTCCAACTCCCCTTAGATTAAGGGAGAGACAGATCATTATTTAGCCATGGCTATAACTTTAATTCCTCTAAGAGCCCCTTGTTCAGAAAAAGGTGTGTCTGGCCATGTAGCCAATTTTTCTTTATCCTTTGCTTTACAACATGCACTTATGGTCTTTAAAGGAGAGAGGTCACTCCCCAATCCACTTGTCTAGGGAGTATCTTTAACAACTTCTTGTTGTCGGTTAAATGCCCCCCAATAATGATTCTATATATGGAATCCAAGTTAAATTTTATTAGAAAGTATACGATTTTGTTGTAAGTAATTTTAACAATGATTACAAGGGATTTTGGTTTTTTTATGCACACTGTCATGGCTAAAACTGCTTTTTGATCTTGGAGTAAGACTTAAAAATGCTTATGATTCATTAAGAGCTCTTCCTCAAACAAGGAAAATGGTTAATGACCCAAGACCCAAAAACATTTAGTAGGAGTGAAAGTCTACTCCCTAATGGACCACCAACGAGTCATTTCAAGGAGCGCAATTTTTCTTAAATGACAATAATGTGTCAACCCACATTCATGAATAATAGCCAATAATAACTATCCTTTATATTAATTGACCACTAAATTATGATAGATTTTGCCATCTTCGAAAATAAAAAAAATTAGATTTAATATTATCAATCACACTATATAACACATGACCACACGATAAACATATAAGTGATTTTTTTTTTTTTAAAATTTAAATTTAATATAAACTTATCACACTATAGACATATCAGTCACAATAATAGTAGTAATTGGGTTGTTTTTATCAATCGCACTATAGACATATCAGTCACAATAATAGTAGTAATTGGGTTGTTTGGTTGTATACTTTTGCCAAGTCTCTTGGAGTCATTTGTCATTTCTCCATTGTTTTTTCATATCTTAGTTGGCATGATGTTGACATGAAGGGAGTTGTACAATGACACTGAGCCTCGCCGGACTCCACTATGTCTTGACTATGTCGTTTTCGTTGTGTGTTATATTACAATATAATTGTTAGAGTTTATAGGGTCATCATTAACGTTGATATTTTTAAAGGTTAGAGGAGTATAATACATTTGAAATAAATTTTTAATATAAAAATAAAATAAATTTATTATATTATATAAATAATAATTTTATACTACAAATAATATATAAATTTTTATTAAAAAGAAAGTTTTT
>JASDQU010754272.1:69360-85653 GCA_032191745.1 Picea mariana | reverse complement strand
CGGATTTTTGCCTAAGAAAGTAGATCTAAGTAAAACGTGAGAAATCATCAAAAAAAATGAGAACAAACCTTGCTTTGTTGATGGATTGAGGCGGAAAAGGACCCATAAGGTCACTGTGGATCATATCTAAAGGTGTGAAATCTCGCTGAGACTTTCCTTTGTCGAATTTCTGTTGAGGGTGTTTCCCGAGAACACATCCCTCACATACTCCCTTGGAGAAATGGATGTCTTGTATACCATCAACTAATTTTTTCTTGCTAAGTTGTTGCATTTATCTAAAATTCAAATTTCCAAACCTTTTGTGACATATCCTACTACTTTCATCAGCATGAGTAAGCAATAAAGCAGAATCAAGTTCAATGAATTCAGAAAATGTATACAATCTAGACTGATGATTTACCTCACCAATAGCAACCCTGGAGTTGTTTTGCATGTCGTAGATGTGCATGACATTTGGTGTGAATATGAATTTATTTCTAGTGCTAGAATTTTTCATCTTATATATGGAGAGAAGGTTGAAAGAAAGTTTGGGAACATGCAACACATTCTCAAAGCTTCCATTGGTGAGTTCAATCTTTCCTTTGTTGGTGACTTCGACAGAAGAGTTGTCCCCCATCAAAATAGGAGGACCTTTTCATGCATCCAATGAAGAATAGACTACTTCTTAGGCAACCATGTGATGTGATGCTCCTGAATCTATGATCCAAGCATCGGGAGAGGAGTTGATGGCAATCAAGGCATGGCTAGAATTGCCTTTCTTGGAATTCGAATCTTCTGGCTTCTTCTTCTTTGCACCCTTGGGGATGTGATCTCCAAGGTTGTTTTGTTGAAGTATTTGAGACATCAGATCTATTTGTTTTTTCATGGATGCAGATTCTGAATGGAATCCTTTGTGACAGTACATGCATTTCTCTCCTTTTCTTCCCTTTTCCCCTTTGGATCTGGAGCATCAGTGAATGGTTTTGTGTACCCTTCCTTCTTCATATGTGCATGAGCTTTATGTTTATATTTATATTTAGATTTCTGATATTTGTGGCTACCATCATGCATAGTGAGTGCAAGCGCCCTTAGGCCTTTGATTGCACCCATGTTGATGAGCTTGGTTTTCTCTTGTGTCGAGGATTCAATAAAGTCCTCAAGAGAAGGCATCTTCCAGGTGGCTCCAGAGGTGAATCTGACAGTATGGAATGTAGATACGAATATAGAAAATTTAGGACCAAGCTTGGAGAGAATGGTGAGAACCATTTGTTTCTCCTCCTTGGATTTATCAACCCCACAAGCTTTGAGTTGCGACAATAAATCCTTGAATTTTGTAAAGAAATCTTGGATATTCTCAAAGATTTTCGGATCCAATGTGAGCAACTCCACCTCCAGCATGTGTCCCCTCATCTCATCCTATTTTCCAAAGATCCATTCCAATATGGTCCAGGATTCATTGGGAGTCTTACAGGAAGATATATGAAAAAGGAGATCGGGAGAAATAAGACTACAAATTGTTCCGAGTGCCTCATCCATGCGATTTAAGTACTTGGATTTTTCTATGGCTGATGTCGGATCTGTATTTGTATTCATGGTTAACCTGTACAAACCTTTGGATCGGAGATGTATGGATATTTTCTCCTTCCATGCAAAATAGTTGTAAGGTGTAAGAATGAATTCTTTTTGGAATTCCATTTTTCCGTTGTCTTCAATCTTTTGTACCTGCAAAAAAATTTGGTGTATCTTTTGCTTAGCAATCTGTCATCTCTGATACCATGTAAATGTGTTGAACCTGCACATAATAGATATAGCTAAACAATAATACACACATTTGTAGAGAGAATTGGAGAAAGAAGAAGAAGGAGAGAAAGAATGAAAGAATTATCATTAACCGTTCTGAAAAATGAATAGTTTACACATGATATACTCTGTATAACTCAATGAGTTTGACTTGAGGATAACCAATGTTATATAGTTCTGGTATAGAGTGATCTGGACACACATCAACAGTTACGGGAGTGAACTGCCACCTATTCTAGTCTCTCACGTAGTTACGGGAGTGAATTGCCACCTAGTTGAGTTAACTAGTCAACTAGTCTTCAGTAATTGACTGAACAGAGAGTAGTGAGGAGTTAAATCAGGGAATCAAGGCTAATGCGTCAGTTTGGTGATGATCCCAAGGCAAGGTTGAATTAGGATGGTGATGATCCCAATGTTGCATGGTGATGATCCCAATGCAACATCTAAACTCACCTCAACTAGTCAAACTGAAGTGTCAACTGAAAGAGAATATTCTTTGGGTGGAATATTCTCTCCTAAAATACAAGAGACTGGATAATGACTAATTATGAATAATAAACAAGGAAAAACCTTAGGTAAAAGAAATCCTAGGTGCGTGTGAAGTAAGTCCAACATATCTTTCTCTCTAATCAAAGCATCACAAAAGTTCTCAAGACTAGGTTTTTTATAAGTTGTCCCTAGAGCCTCTTGCATGGCATCATGGATGATTTTAGGGGATAAATTTTTCTCATGGGCTAATTTCCCATGGTTTTTACAAAAAAGAGATTCACTATTTTAAAAACGATTCTCCCAAATTCTATAGGATAAAATTATCTTACCTTAAAAATTGCCAAAATTTTATAAAAACTATATAAAATCTTTAGAAATTTGAATATTTTTACAAAAATATCGCCAAGCATTTATAGTTGGCATATGAAGGATTAGTAATATTTGCCAAGGTTTCTACATTTTGAAATAAATTTCCATCCTTAAAATCATCCCTGCATGGCATAAATGTAGATACAAACACATAATATGCACTACCTAGATTAGAAAAAATAAGATAGATGCAATGATATTCTTCTATCTTTGTCTTACATTCTTCACATAAAGTTTTGATTGTCTTAAACTTAGATAGATAGTCTTCAATGCAAGAAAAATAATTTGGACTTAAAGTCAGTAATTCATTTTCTCATTGTTGTGCTCAAATAATATTGTGTTTACCAAACACAGATTCAATATTTTCCCAAGATTCTTTGGGTTTATCAATTGATTGAAGGTGGAACCTTAAATCAAGAGAGATGGACATTCTAATAAATCCATGTGCTTCATCATTCCTATTATCCCATTTGACTTTCTTATCAGCATTAGTGGGTGTTTTTTCCTTTCCCAAGGTAATCTGGTACAAGGTTTTACTCCTTAATAAATCCTCCATATGAGATTTTCATTGGAAGTAGTTGGTGTTGGTAAGCAAGAGATTACTTGTATAATCCATATTAAATATGTAGATAATATGGATTTAAGAAATGAAACTGATGATCTGGATGGAAATATCTCGAAAAATTAGGTGGTTTTAAAAAAAAGGCACTGAAAACGGACTTTAGATGTGAGACTTATGCCCTATTAAAAAAAGGCATAAACGATAACCAAAGGACCATGTGGTGGTGTAAGTTGCATTATGAAGTGACCCACTTTTATAAAGAGAAGTGGGGATCACTTTTACAATGAAGTTACTTTATAAAAGAAAAATTGTATGTAAAATAAATAACTCTAAAATAAAATATTAAAGCTACTTATAGTGATTCACTTTTATACTTGAACTAAAATACACTTTAGAATTTGAGCATGAACTTTTTCAAAAAATGTAATAAAAAGATAAACTTGAACTCAAGACCTCTTACTTAATAAGGCAACTTTTAACCAAATGGTCTAGAAAAACATATTGTATTGTTTAGAAAGAGGATTGTTGGTGTTGGTGTTGTTCTTGACGGCCTTGGAAAGCGTGCTAAACAAAACTCTTTTCACACAAGAAAAAAAATTCACTTCTCGACGACAACACGGGTTAGATCTCGGTTAGCATACCTGGAAGATGCACATTTTTCTATCTGTTTCTGATTTTTCAAAATCGCACAGGGAATGGGGAAAAGAGCATAGAGAGATCTAAAAGAGTAGAAACCCAGAAATAAGTAATATAAACCAGAATAAAACCAAAATAACACTTAAAAAAAAATGCGTATTCAAGCTTTATACCTTCAGATCTGACTGAAATGGACGTATCTTGGAAAAAAAGAAACATTTTCGAGTGAAACGAAAAGTGTTCCTATCTAAAACAAGCAATCCAGATGCATTGGAACAATCCTCTCATCCTATAAATGTGCGAAAATGACATAAAATGGAGATGAGACAACTCAGCTTCACAATCTCAATCTACAACAGGAGCAGGTCTTCAAACAGGATCTGATACCATGTTCAACAACATAGGTATTCCAACAGAGGATGAACACCTTCAGTAACCAATCACACAACCATATCAAAGATCAAAACACCAATGTTTTGACGTGGTAAAACCCCTATGTGGAAACATCCACAACCCCAACCAACGTGACCACTTGGAGCAGTTTATTAATGCAAAAGAAAAGATTACAGAGAGATTTTACAAGTGAGTTTATAACAATTGATCATTGACAAATGACCATCCATTCTCTTTAAATAGGGATCATGGATCAATCATTTTTTAAGTCACCAATCAATGGTCGTTAAGATCGAGGAGAATATGAACCCTCAGATCACTCTATGTCGAGAACATATTGTGACCGTCGAATTTCCTAACTACAAATGCATACTAATGTATACTAAAGAAAAACACTAAGAAACAAAATTTTATCTAACGACACATTAGACCAAGTATATATTAACTAACTCCTAAGTGTCTAAATATCCTAACACCTTCCATCAAATCTTTCATGTATTATCTGACAAACATGAAGATTTGGGTCTGAGCAGTTCTTCCTCTAATTTCTTCAATCATCTTGTAATATTTCAGGTCCATAGGAGCAAGATCCCTCCTTGTAAAAATGAAATTTCTATTTCATTCAGTTATTTAATTGTCATTGAGATTTTGTAGAGGTTGTTTTAGCCTTCTTGTTTCTAACATTATTAAACTTATCATATCTCAGACATTGTTATAAATTTCTTTTGTAAAGAACTATTTTGAGACACTACATTAGTGATTTCTCACAATTTGATTGAAAGAATATGATTTCAAGTGTATTGTAAAAAAAATCTCTTTTGAATTCCAAAGAAATACTGATTTAAAGTTCTTTGAATACATGCCCATTTTTTTTTAATCTTCCAAAAGGCATATTAGATTCCAGGTTCATTTTATTTTACACAAAAGATAGAATGTATGTTGAAAGGAGACTCCAAAACCTTGTGGACATAACTCTTTTCTGACACGTGTTATCATTTTTTTCTTCAAATGATATGATGAATATTTGTATAATTGTACATGAGGGTTGTACATTTGTATATACAAGCTTTGTTGAGAGATATTTCATTTATTGCAATCATATAAAGAAATCTTTCAACATTTTAGCCAAAGATGAGTACCACCTTTATAAAAGTGCAGGGGGATTCATATCCTCTTGAGGTTGTTGTTTGGACCTTGACATATCTAAAAATAAACAATGGAACATCTTTTAAAACCTTTGCTAAAACCTCTGCAGTCAATATAGGAGGTTGTAGTGGAGTTTTTTTGAATTTTTTTTCCAAATTTTGTAACACTAAAAACCTCAGCAAAAGCTTGCACTGGAAGGTTTTCTCCTTGTATTTCACATAGATTCATTTAAATATCCGATTTATCAAAATCATAGAAAGTTCAAATCTATTGAGATAAGAAAAATTCACATATATGAAGGAAAATGATCCAGGTGGATATTGGTGGTCACCCACCTATTCCAACTGGCTCCTCTTGATATAGTTTTTAGTTCAACATGTTTCTTTGTAATGATGAAATTTATTTGTAATTGTGGGATCTACACTTATGGGGATATCTGGAAGCCCTACACAGCATCTAGGTGGATATTGGTGGCTGCCCACCCATTCCAACTAGTTTATTTTGGAAGTTTTCATGTCAATACATCTTTTGGTACTTCCAAGGTCATTTTGGGGCCCTAAACAGTGTTTTTTTTATTACCAGAGTCAAACTATAAATAGATTCAAAGTTTTATGACATGATGTGTATATCTCGAAAGTGCCTTTCCAACGGCCTATTACAAGGCTAAAACAGAGGTCGTATGCAAAAGTTACGACCCCAGGAAGTTGAGGTACCAACTTACCCATCGGGGCCCACATAACTTTTGGAGTTTCATCTCCTAGGGTTAGGTTTCTGGATGTCTATGGTTTTGGAATTCATGAGTAATGTTAAAAAGGCCTCTGGAGCCTCATTGTAATCATTCTTCTCAGACACATGCATGTAGCAGCCACATCTCTTCTTAGAGATAGCTACCACCATTCGAGAAAGTTGTTTTCAATTTTGCAGTTTTATAGTTTTAGCCTATTTTATTTATTAAATAAAATTTATTGTTCACTACATATCTGTTTTTGTTCTTAGTATCTTTGTTTTATTGTATTCAGCTTGTTATTTATTTTTTTATTCTCATAAATTTGGATCAGTGGTATCAGAGCACTCTATTGTTCATTTATTTTTCTTTGTGCATGTCCCCGACAAGATCTGGGTACAGGAAGTTGGGACTTGAACCAGTCAAGCCTTTTCAATATTGGACACATCGATCATGGAAAAAATTCATGGGGGATGATAAGAAATATGATGGAGCAGGAGATCCTTTTAAACTATTTCTTGAGGAATCCCTTGTGCGACAAAGGAACGAAATGATGGAAAAATTTCCACATATCCTTTGGCAGCTTCCCACAGGAGACACATATTCATCAAGCAACCATGAAAACCCCTTCAAGGTACAAGTAAATTTTGATATTCCATTATTTGAAGGACTAATAGATGCGGGTGTTGTAGATAAATGGTTGAATCTTCTCGAAGGGTATTATTCAGTCAACAATGTTTTTGATAGGGAAAATATTACTTTTGCACTCCTCAAGGTCATCCCCCATGTTAAGGACTAGTGGGATACTTACTCTAAGAAAAGGGACATAAAGGAATTTGCAATATTTGTGGTCTTCCGCACATGGGATTCCTTCAGGGATTCCATTAAAGAATAATACTACCTTGTTGGAATCTACGAGGACTAGTACACAAGATGGACCACACTACGTCAGGAAAGGGACCAGACAGTACCGGATTTCACCAATATTTTGCATACCTTCTGCACCAAATTAGGTATCAAAGACTATGAATGACATATGGTGCTAAGATATTGTGTCCTTCTGCATAGATACATCCAAATAAAAATGGAGTTTCTGGACATCACATCATTGGGTGCGGCTTATAGATATGTTGTCAAGATCGAGCAGAAATTTAAGCAGAAGAGGCGAGAGTTTGGATCTGCAAACTCCTCACAGCCAAAGAAAGGAAAATACGACCCTAACCCACAAAACAAGGGACAGAGAAAATATGGCCACTCTCAGGACAACCAGTCCAAGCCACAACCCAAGAAGGGTAATGAGAAGTCGAAGAAGGATATAGGAAAGTGGTGTGAATAACACAAAATCCCTTGGCACAACACTGAAGAATGTCGGTCCAAGAAGTCGCTAGTGATAGTGCTGAAAACTTCCAAGTCAAGGGCAGATCTTGAATCTGAATCAAATCCAGAAGGAGGGAAGAGGATTATGGATGTTGAACCCAGTGCCACTGTCTCCACTACCAAATTCCATCCAAGAAAACCAAAAGAAATAGAGGAAGGGGAACACCTCTTTCACCCACAAATGTGGGTAAAGGGGGCTCTGCTTCATTTCATTGTCGATAGTGACAGTCGAAAGAACTTGATCTTAGTAGAAGTCATCAAGCGGTTGGAATTATCGATGACACTGCACCTACAACCCTACACCATCGGTTGGCATCGCTAAGGAAGAAATCTTTGCATCATCCAACAGTTTTGTCTGCCTTACGACATCAAGCCCTTCAAGGATGAGGTATTGTGTGATATTTATCCCCTTGAAGTTTGTGATGTTATTTTAGGACAATCATATTTGTGGAAGAGACATGTTTTGTGTGAGTCTAGACCCTACAATGTTATTATTACTTTAGGTGGACAATTGTATAGGATACCAGAGGTAATGTCACCTACTGCTATTTCTTTAATCTTTGCTAAGGAACACAATAAGGTCATTTCATAGACCGAGAATTTCATCTTCTTTGTGATCCGTGCTCACAGTATGAAGAAGGTCTCTGTCACATATATGAACTCTACACAAAGCCTCTCTTTATAACAGAAGCAAGTGGACGAGATCATGGAAGAGTACAGAGACATATTCTCGTCACCCACCGAGGTACCGACACACTGCCAAGTCAAGCATTCAATTGATCTAACCCCCAATGCACCTCTACCTAATGGACCAGTCTATCATTGTTCGTTGATGAAAAATGATGAAATCAAGCATTAGATCCAAGAGATGCTTCAAAAGGGGCACATCAGAACCAATGCCTCCCCTTGCAGAAGCCTAATTTTACTGGTGCAGAAGAAAGACGGGACCTGGCAGCTCTGCATTGATTATAGAGAATTAAACAAAATCACAGTTAGGAACCGGTACTCAATTCCATAATTGATGAACTTCTTGACCAACTCAAGGGGGAAAATTTCTTTAGCAAGATTGACCTAAAGTATGGCTACCGCCAGGTTCCCATCTAATCGACTGATGTATGGAAGACAACTTTCAAATCTAAAGAATCTCTCTTCGAATGGATGGTCATGCCCTTTGGCTTAACAAATGAACCAAAAAATTTCATGAGGTTGATGGATGATGTATTGAGACCCTTCACCAACTCTTTTGTGGTGGTATATCTGGATGACATTATCATCATCAACAGAACTTGGGAGGAGCACATGTAGCATATTCAATAGGTTTTGAGCACTCTGTGGTAGCACAAACTATATGTCAACTTGGAAAAATGATCCTTTGGCATGAACATGGTGCAATACTTGGGCTACATTGTTGATGAACATGGGGTACATGTGGATCCAGCTAAGATCCAAGTCATCCGTGACTGGCCAACCCCGTCCACACTAACCGAGCTTCGGAGCTTCTTGGGACTTGCCAACTTCTACCGACGGTTCATGTTGGGATTCTCCCATATTGCATGGGACCTCAACCAAGTGACCAAGGTAAGTAGCAAGGAAAATATCACATGGGGGAAGGAAAAACAATGAGAATTTGATTATCTGAAGCATACCTTGTGCTAAACTCTAGTACTCTCCTTACCCAATATGCAACAATCATTCAGTATTGAGACTGATGCATCCAAATATGTTGTAGGCACAGTGCTCACTCAACATCGTCATCTAGTAGCATACCATAGTGAGACACTCTCATATACTATCTGGAAATACCCCATCTATCATAAGGAAATGTATTCCATTGTGCAAGCTTGTCGTCAATGGAAACATTACATTCTAGGAAAGGAGACAATCATCCACACTGATCACAAGCCTCTGCATTTCATACAGACACAGGGGAAATCGCAGAATGACCACCATCATAAGTGGTCCACCTATCTGCAGCAGTTCCATCTCAACATCAAGTATAAGACAAGGAGAAAAAATTGTGTCACTAACTTCCTCAATCGACCTCCTGTGGCTTCACTCACCACCATTATCCATTCTTGTGGGAATGAGGCATATGAGTGGCCCCAAATTTATCAGCAATATATGACTTCACCACCACCTATCATCTCTTTGGTATAGGAGTGAATGTCATTGATATTCACATTCAGGATGGACTATTATGCCATTTGGGCCACCTCTATGTTCCTGGAAGAGAAAGTGAAAATATGATTTGGGAGGCTCACTACAGTCGGATGGAAAGACATTTTGGCATGGAGAAAACTATGGTCATTCTACAAAAACATTTTTATTGGCAAAAACTTTGACACAACGTCAGAAAGTATATCAGATATTTCACTTCATGTGCCATTTCCAATCCAGCCATCAAGAAGCAAGGTTTATACACCCCTCTTCCTACTCCCAAGAGGCCTTGGGAATCCATCTCAATGGATTACATGTCTTCCCTTCCGTCCACCAATCAAGGCAATGATTGTGTATTTTTGGTGGTCGATCGATTTTCAAACATGGCCATTCTCATAGCCTGCAAGAAGAGAATCATAGTGGAAGATACTACCAAAATCTTCTTTGAATGAGTGTGGTTCCATTTTGGGATACCACAGACCATCATCTTCGATTGGGACAATAGGTTCCTCAACACATTTTGGTCAAGTCTCTGGTCAATTTTGGACACAAAGCTCACTAAATCCACTTCCTTCCACCCTCAAACCGATGGCCAAACATAGGTCGTGAATCAGATGATTGTGAAAATCCTATGCATGTATAACTCTAAGAATCTGCATACATGGGGTGAGAGTCTTCCCTATATTCAACACAGCTACAACATGGCTTTCCATAGCTCCACTAACCATATCCCATTTCAGGTGGGGATGAGATTCCAACCCTTGGGTCCCATTGATGTTGCACTACCTCTTGCAACCACACAGACATAATCTTCCCATGTTCAGTCTGAGACTGACAAAGACACCAGATTCATTGAGCAGATTCAACACATCCACCAACAAGTCCATGAGATTTTGCATAAATCTGATGCTAACTACAAGCAGTGCCATGATCAACACTGGGTACCACACAAGTTTCGGGTGGGAGACAAGGTCTAGTTACATTTACATAAATAATTCCTTACATGGCCCCATTAGAACCTCCTTCAACTTCTCTATGGGCCTTACACTATCACCAAGACTATGGGTGACAATACTTTTGAGATCAACACTCCCCCCTTCCTTGGATTGCACCTGGTGTTCAATGTGGACCTCCTCTGGCCATATTTTCCACCATTTTTGGACACCTCAAAGATCGCAGAACAATTGACACCAATAGAGCTAAACCCTAACTACATGGAATAGGAATCCACTAATAAAATAGTGGACACATAGGTCATGGGCACTCACTAGTAGAGGATCTGGCTTTATCGGGTTATCAAGGCATGGTATCTCTTGAACCAAGGAAAGTGGCTCACCCACGACAAAATTCAACAGAAATTTCCACACCTAATGGGGGCACTCAATGCAATGGAGACCATTTCTTCTAAAGGGGGGAGGAATGATCCGGGTGGATATTGGTGGCCACCCACCTATTCCAACTGACTCCTCTTGACAATTTTTAGTTCAGCACATTTCTCTGTTATGATGACATTTTTTTGTAATTGTGGGTTCTGCACTTCCAAGGCTATCTTGAATCCCTACACAACATCCATGTGGATATTGATGGCCACCCACCTATTCCAACTGGATTATTTTGGAAGTTTTCATGTCAGTGCATCTTTTTGAACTTCCAAGGACGTTTTGGGGCCCTGAACAATGTTTTTTTGGATTTCCACAATCAAACTATGGACAGAGTCAGAGTTTTACAGCATAATGTGTATTTCTCGAAAAGACCTTTCCAATGGGCTATCACACGTCTAAAAAGAAGGTCGTATGAAAAAGTTAATAGCCCGGGAAGTTGAGGTACCAAGTTACCCATCGGGGCCTACAGAGCCTCATTGTAATCATTCTGCTCAGATGGATGCACGTAGAAGCCACATCTCTTCTCAGAGATAGCTACCACCATTCGAGCAAGTTGTTTTCAGTTATGTAGTTTTGCAGTTTCAACCTATTTTATTTATTCAATAGAAGTTATTTTTCACTGGATATCTATTGTTTTTCTCAGTATCTTTGTGTTATTGTATTCAGTTTGTTATTTATTTCGTTCTGCTCATAAATCTGGATCAGAAAAAAAAAAACTTAACAAATTTTCATAGAACATAAAATGATATTACATAAATCTTAAAATGAAATACTCTAAAATATTGTCACCATCATCATATTTTTTTTAATGATTTTCATAGAACACAAAATGATATTACATAAATATTAAAATTAAAGGCTTTAAAATCTTATTACCATCATCAGACTTTTTGAAAGTCAGGGAAGATTTGAAATTCCAGGCGTGGTTGGATGAATTCCATGCCACATGCCAATAGACAAATGGTTGGGATATAAATCTATAGGGGATTACAAATTTTCGGCAAGTGAGGATAGAACAAAACCTAGGGAGGTCAGTTCTCTAACCTCATGTTCCTAAATATTGCTCGGTAAACTAGAAAAATTAGATTGAAGTTTTCACGATGGGAAGTTTGATCCACATTTGTGCTTATCAAGCATTACAATATCAAGTGACCTTCTTTGTTACTCTCATCTATCCTTTAATTATATGCAATATATTTTAATGGTTCTAATGATTATTCAACTTCTACAACATATAGAACAAAAAAATGCATATAAAACATATTGGAAATTTGTGTTGAATGAAGCGACAGATCAAAGTTGTGTTACATCACTATGAATTGGAAAAATTGATAGATGCACTTGTTTCCTCCCTCAATAAATGTTCATGTTTGTTGTTAGAGTCTATTACATGATTGAAACTATTAATTCTCCATGATATTGTTTTGTGATAGTTATTAGTTATAACACAATCACAACTATTGAAAAACATGATGAAGGTTGAGAACAATATTGTGAAAGTCCCATTAGAAGAAGGTTTTGATTTCCCCTTTCATATACATATATATTACACCACATATCTTCACTTAATCACTGTGACACCTATGTCTCCCTATTATATTGTTACATCTCTTAGGTTGTAAATTTCTTGCGTAGATATCTCTATTAGGAGGTAAATTTCTCCAAATAGTTGAATGAAAAAGAGATTCTAAAATATTTGGATTCGTTGTCAAACCTATATTCAATGACACATGTCATGATGAAAAAATGTATCATAAGCCAAGTTCTTGGCATTAACAAAGGTAATTGTGCACATATATCTATCTTTCTTTACTTGTTAGCTTATTATGTAGGCATTGTATAAGAATAATTATGCACAACAATTATGTAGGCATTGTATAAGAATTATGCACACCAATTTAGAAAACTAAAATGTAAATGATTGAGAAATAATTTATCTATGTCACATTTTCCATATCATCTAACAGATTACGTTATCATTCCATATTATTAGTCCCTTCCCTTCGGGCTGGTAGGGACTATAGTAATCGATTCTTCGTTTTTATATTAGTCTGGCACGGAAATCAACATATTTTTATTGTTTTATGCTAAGTTTTGATAAATTTTACGTTTCTTCTCATCCAATTTCATGTTTTTAACGTAACTTTTTAATTTGAGGCCTTATTTGACCTCTTCCTGAGGCAGAGCCCCTGCATTGCCCACCAACATTTTACTTTAAATTTTAGAAAAGCTCACATCTGAGTACTATTTTTTCTTGAATGAAGTAATGCTAGAACTGACTCTAGCATTACTTCACAAACATTAAATGTTTGTATAAAAAATTTGTTCATCCCATATCACATTTGCTAATTGAAATTTGTTTAGACCCCTGTCATCTCACTGCTACGTGTTGTCATCTCAGTGCTACGTGTTTTTGTTCCATAACATACTTATGAAATTGACTGGAAGACTGAACCAAGCTAAGGTAGAAAAATGAATCGGCGAATAGCATGTCGATCAAGCGATGGAAGAGCGAACCTTTGGTCAGTCGTGTGCCTAGCTCTGCTATTTTTTCTTCTACCTCTTATTATACAACTGGGAGGTGCTATTGTTTCTTCTACCTCTTATTATACGACTGGGAGCACAAGCAGGGGTTTATGGTGGCACACCCTCCCCCGAACAAAATATCAATTCTGAGTAATTTTATCCTATACTTGACTTCTTTATGGCTTTCAATGGCTTCAAAGGCCATTTGCGATGCTTCTATGGTCACTTCACACATCAACCTCCTTGCACTGGCATTTTGGCTATCACATGGGCATGAGCTTTCATGGGTTCAACATGGTCAAGTAGTATATATAGCGATCATAAATAGAACCTGGAGAATGGTTCTACTATGTCGTTGTTGGGCCTTCACATCATGCAAACAACTCGTAACTCTATACAACTAATCTAACTTTTCTAGGTTTAGACATCGTGTCAATGATCATGAGTAAACAATGAAATCACCCTCTGTTAATATAATATCTCATGTTGTTGCCAATCTCTTCATTTGTTGGGTGTCGGTGATTGGATTTGTTGTTGGGAACCATTACAACCTACAAGTGAACAAAATAATTTGGTGTTTCATGCCCAAAAATATTACTACAGGAAATGTTATTGTCTCGTCGGAAATGTTATTGTCTTTTCTGTGCGTGCTGAAAAAAATAATCTCTATATATCTAAATACTAGTATGGTTAATAGAAGTCCAAAGAACTACGTATCAATAAAAACTGTAACATTTATTTTATGAAAATTTCAACCAGCTGTAACATTTCGCAGAAGTATTAAAGTTGGAAAATTGATTTTGAAGTTCAATACTGATTAAAATGTTATAATTTTGTATTAGGGAGAAACTTTTAAGAGAAAATTTTCTTTACAGACGAAAGAAATCATGAATAGAGAAAAAATTGAAATAAAAAAGTTAATCTTGTTGCTTAAGATGATCGAATCCCTTGTGAGATCACAAGAATGAGATATAATGAAAAAATTTGAGGATCACCGGGACTTCGTTTGTTGAATGCAGAAGAGATTTGTATCAGAGACCACCAGTATTCATCACCATGTACAGAGCACAGAGCATGAAGCAGGAAAAATTTCAACTCTCACATGGCTTAAACCCTTCTAGACAAGGCTACAAGGCTCTCTTGTTTATGGCTAGGTAGATACCTTAGCCTGCCTAATGAGGTGAAAAATATTAATAAACGTGCATCCTCCGTTGTTGGATATTTGTCTGAGTTCCAAGCCTGCTAACCGGGAAGTTCACTATGTAAACAAAAGCAGCCAGGTGCGGAGACCACTAGCGGATATCCCCGAATATGCAGGTTCGAATCCTGTTTGGTCATAGCTCCTGGAGGTGCGATAGGGTCCGAGATTCAATCATCGCCAGAAGGTTAGCTGATAGCCAGCAAGGCTGGCATTATCCCTTATTTTGTCATAAAACCTCATTAGATGGGCTTACCTGGGCATCAGTTTTCGACGGCTTCATGAAAACGAAGGCTTGGAATTCTACAATGCATAGTCATTGTTCACCTAGTTGTTCACCCTGGCCATTGAACTTGAAACATTGCTATTACAAGTCTGCTATTACAATCCGTCCTTGCCTGTTGCCGAGTGTTTTCTTCAATAGATTACTGAACACATGTTGAATATGGTGAACACAAGTCGTCTCTTCCTGCTTCCAAGTGTTTCCTTCAATATATTACTGAACACATGTTGAATATAATGAACACGTAGGTAGGTGCATTGAAAATCAAAACATTTCACCCTACCAAAGTGCAAAGAGCACCCAGCGTGAATTTTATAATCATGATTTTATAATAATCGTGGTTTTTTGAATAATCTAATTTTATAATCATTATTTTTAGCTATTACAATTTGGATATTTATATCTAGCTATATTTGAAAACTATATTTGAAAACTGTTATTTTTTTATTTGAAAACTGTTATTTAAAAAAAAAAACTATTTTATAATATTTCCTTCGAACCAATTAAAAAAATTAAATTTATAAACCAAACAACAAGTTTCTCTACCCTCTGGGCAGGGACTTGTTTCTACAAAACTCTCCTTGTTCACAATAGTGGTTTTTATCATGTAAAAGATTACTTTATCATACCATATTATTCACAATAGTCTTTTGTATCATTGTATATTTCTTTTGCAAAGCTAGTCCGTATTCTAAATTACTAGTTTGCAAAAGTTATGACCACCATAACGTTTAGGTGAATTGTGAAATAAAATATATAATATTTTATAAGTATTCATTCCCATATATCCTTACCTTTTATTGTAATTATGAATCCCATTTTCAAAAAAAATGAACAAACAATTCTAAGGTGTTTAGTATTTGGTTAGATAATTAGGTGAGCATAGATCATGGAGCCAGAAACCAATATGATATCACATCCATTCATATTGGGGGTGTAAAAATTAATTAAATGGTTAGGTAATATATTGGCACATATTAAGGTGGGGAGGGGTTTTTTAAACTATAGATGAATATAGGTATTTGGTGGGAGGGGGTGCAATTTTTGGGCAGGAGGGGGGTGCACATGCATTGAATAAGGTAATAAAAACCCTATCTCAGGTGATAGAATGAAGGAGAATTAGAAACCTATTGGCGGGTGAAATTGATCGTCCATCAACTGGAAGAATGAGTCTGGTCCAGGGTTGTCTAAATAACCCAATCTGTTTGGTGTAACTCATTATGACAGGTTTAATGGCTCTGTTAACCAATCTAAAAGTCCTAAAAGAAAGAA